>JABVCE010000039.1:0-235151 GCA_014905635.1 Scenedesmus sp. PABB004 | reverse complement strand
CGCCGCCGCCGCCGCGTCCGCTGCGCGTGGCGCAGGTGGAGAAGCTCGCCGCGCTGCTGGGCGCGCCGCGGCAGGAGTTTACGTGTGAGACGGCGGGGGTACTTCTGGCTGCTGCACGTGCTCTCGCGGTGCGACGCGCGCACGCGGCGGCAGCGCGGGGGCTGCTGATTTAACCCTAAACCCTGCCTCGACGGGGCCGAGGCGGCGGGGGGCGGAGCCGCGCGCAAGGGGTCGCACGAGGGTTGCGCGGCGCCGCCCCTCGCGCGCCTGCCGCCCCCTCACGCGCCTGCCGCCCCGCCCGCGCGTCGCCGCGCCCGCCGCGCCGCAGGTGGGAGAAGTTCAACGCGTCCGTGGGCACGGCCGAGGCGGTGTCCGACCCGGGCAGCGTGGCGCGGCTGTTCCCGTTTGCCGAGTACTTTGCCGACGCGCCGGCGCCCGTGTTCAAGGGGCAGAGCTACGCAGAGGTGCGCGCGCGTGTGGGGTGATATTGTGTGTGTGGGGGGGGTGCTTGCGTGTGGGGGGCGAGAGGGGGGGGGGCGAGAGAGAGAGAGAGAGAGAGAGAGGAGAGAGAGAGAGAGAGAGAGAGAGAGAGGGGTTAGGGGGGGGGGGGCTCGCAGCGCCCGCAGCGCCCCGCGCGCCGCCGCGCCGCTGACACGCGGCCGCGCCGCCCACACGCCCACACGCGCCGCCGCCGCCGGCGCCGCCGCCACCGCGCAGGACCTGGAGGCGGCGCGCGGGTGCTTCCGCCACCTGCGCCGGGTGTTCCAGGAGCTCGAGGAGACGCGGCCCTTCGAGCTGCTCAAGGGCTCGGTGAGGAGGACCACGCGCGCCGCGCCGCCGCACGCCGCCGCGCTTGCTGCCACTCCGCTCTCGCCCGCACGCCCCCCCCCCCCTCCCCACCCACCCACACGCACGCGCACACGCACATGCACACGCACACGTACACACACATGCTGCCCCGCGCGCTGCCCCGCGCTGGCCGCCAGGCGGACCGCGTGTCGTACCTGTGCACGCGGCAGGCCAAGGTCGTGGCGATGACGTGCACGCACGCGGCGCTGAAGCGGCGCGAGTTCCTGGCCCTGGGGCTCAAGTACGACAACATCGTCATGGAGGAGGCCGCGCAGGTGGGGGGGGGGGGGGGGGGTGAGGGGGTGCGTGGGTGGGGAAAGCGGCAGGAGGGTCGACGGGGGCCCCCGCACGCGCGGGGCGGCCCCGCCCCGGCCCCGCCCTGGCGCCGCCGCCGCCGTTGCCCCCCACGCGCCGCCCGTGCTCCCCCCTAAAACCCTAAACCCCAACCCCTAACCCCCCAGGTGCTGGAGGTGGAGACCTTCATCCCCATGGTCCTGCAGCGCCAGGAGGACGGCCTCGCGCGCCTCAAGCGCGTCATTCTCATCGGTGAGGGCCAACGCCCTCACACCCACACCCCCCCCCCCTCACCCCCACCACCACCCTCGCACACAGCGGCGGCGCCCGCCCTGACGCCCCGACGGCGACCAGGGCCCAGCGGGCGGCGCCGAACCCCGCGGGGCCCCCCGCCCTCTGCCCCGCCTCGCCGCCACCGCCTCACCGCCGCGCCGCCCCGCCCCGCGCCGCCCCGCCCCGCCCCGCCCCGCCGCCGCCCCTGCCCCGCGCCCGCAGGCGACCACCACCAGCTGCCGCCGGTGGTTCAAAACATGGCGTACGCCAAGTACGCCCGGCTGGACCAGAGCCTCTTTGCGCGCTTCATACGCCTGGGCACGCCCTACGTGGAGCTCAACGCGCAGGTGCGTGTGTGCGTGTGCGTGTGTGGGAGGGGGGTGGGGGGGTGTGCGGTGGTGGGCGTGGTGGGCGTTGGAGGGAGAGGGGCGTGGTGGGGAGGCAGGGCGCGCGGCGGGAGGCGGCGCGGGCGGCGAGGGAGGCAGCGCGCCGCCGCCCTCACACCCCCCCCCCCCCCCCCGCACCGCCCGCCCTAAAACCCTCCCCCGCCCCCCTGCCCGCCCCGCCCCCTGCCCCAGGGCCGCGCGCGGCCGAGCATCGCGGCGCTCTACAACTGGCGCTACGGCGGCCTGCAGGACCTGCCCGCAGTCACGCAGGCGCGCGGCCCGCGCGACCCGCACGCGCCGCCGCCGCTGCCCTCCCCTCCCCCTCGCTCGCGCGCCCGCACCTCCCCCCCTCTCACCGCCGCCCGCGCCCCTGCCAACGCCCTCCCAACGCCGCCTCACACGCACCGCCGCCCGCGCCCGCGCCCGCGCGCGCGCCCGCCCCGCCGCGCGCCCGCGTCCGCAGTCGCCCGCGTTCCTGGCCGCCAACGCGGGCTTTGCGCTGGAGTATCAGTTTGTGGACGTCCCCGACTGGGAGGGCCGCGGCGAGAGCAGCCCGGCGCCGTATTACTACCAGAACCTGGGCGAGGCGGAGGCGGTGGTGGGGGCGTACGCGCTCATGCGCCTCCTGGGCTACCCCGCGCACAAGGTGGGTGTGTGTGTGTGTGGGGGGGGGCAGAGGGTAGGGTTGTGGCGGAGGGTTTAGGCGCGTGGGCGGGACGCGTTGACGCAGGAGGAGCGGCGGCGCGCCTCCCTCCCCCTCCGCACCCTGCACACATACCCGGCGCACGCACCCCGCACACGCCCTGCACACACACCCTGCACACACGCCCTTCAAAACACCCTTTACCCCCCCCCCCCGCAGATCAGCATCCTCACCACCTACAACGGCCAGAAGGACCTGCTGCGCGACGTCGTGGAGGCGCGCTGCGCGCTGCATCCCCTCATCGGCCGCCCACACAAGGCGCGCGCGCGCCGCCGCGCCGCACGCACCACGCCGCCCGGCGCCCGGCGCCGCCCGCACGGCGCCGCTGGCCGGCGGTCGCGCAGCGGCCCGCGGCGCGCTCGCGCCGCGCGCCGCCGCCTCTGACCCCCCACCCACACCCCCACTCCCACACACCCACACCCACACCCACACCCCGC
Source organism: Scenedesmus sp. PABB004 (assembly GCA_014905635.1). Classification (NCBI taxonomy): domain Eukaryota; kingdom Viridiplantae; phylum Chlorophyta; class Chlorophyceae; order Sphaeropleales; family Scenedesmaceae; genus Scenedesmus; species Scenedesmus sp. PABB004. The sequence goes on along the minus strand of JABVCE010000039.1, from coordinate 232,209 downwards.
ACCACCACACCACCACCACCACCACCACCACCCCCTGCAGATCACGACCGTCGACAAGTACCAGGGCCAGCAGAACGACTACGTGCTGCTCTCCCTCGTGCGCACGCGCGCGGTGGGGCACCTGCGCGACGTGCGGCGCCTCGTCGTCGCGCTGTCGCGCGCGCGGCTCGGGCTATACGTGTTTGGCCGCGCGGCGCTCTTTGCAAACTGCTACGAGCTCGCGCCCGCGTTCAGCCGCCTGCTTGCGCGGCCCACGCAGGTGCGGCGCGCGCGCGCGGGCGCGCGGGGCGGGGACGCAGGGGACGGCTCGCGGGGCGGGGGCGGGGCGGGGCAGAGAAGGGGGGGGGGGGGGCAGGCCGGCGCGCCGTGCGCGCGGCCGGCGCCCGCGCGCCGTGCTCCGCGCCGGCGGCCCCGCGTGACGAGCCGCCGCCGCTGCCGCTGCCCGCCGCCCGCTGCCCGCCGCCCGCGCCGCCGCCTGCATGCCTGCCTGCCTGCCTGCCTGCCTGCCTGCCTGCCTGCCTGCCTGCCTGCCTGCCTGCCTGCCTGCCTGCCTGCCTGCCTGCCTGCCTGCCTGCCTGCCCTCCTTCCGCCACAGCTGGCGCTGGTCAAGGGCGAGAGCTACGGCGCCTGCAGCCGCGGTGTCGGGGACGAGGTGCCGGCCGAGGCGCTGACGCTCGTGGGCGGGCCGGGGGAGATGATGGCCCTGGTGGACGCGGTCAGCCGGGAGCAGATGGCCGCCGCGGCGGCCACGGCCGCGGCCGCGGCGCCGCCGCCCGAGGCGGGCGGCGAGCCCGGCGGCGGCGAGCCCGCGCCGGCCGAGGGCGGCGCGCCGGCGCCAGAGGCGCAGGCAGCGGAGGGCGGCGAGGCGCAGCCGGCGGCGGAGCCCGCAGCCGAGGCGGCGGAGGCGGCGGAGGGCGGGGCGCCGCCCGCCAGCGGCGGCGAGGGCGCGCAGTGAGCAGCGGGGCGGGGACGGCGGGGCGCGGGCGGACGGCGCGGCCGGGGCCGGGGCCGCGCCGGGGGCGGGCTCCCGGAGGAAGGGTCTGAGCTGTTGCGGCCAGGCAGCTGCGCGCGCCGCGTGTGACTCTCTCGGGTGCGGCGGTGCGGCGCCGCGTCGGTCCACGTCAGTCGTCACTTGCATCGCTCGTGTCGACCGCGCAGCGCGGGTCTTGATCCTCAGCTCCGCCCGCGCCCAGCACAGCCTCCCGCCCAGCGCCGCGCAGCCAGCGCCGCCGCATGATCGGCAGCGCCGCCGCGCCGCGCGCCGCCTCGCTGCTGCGCCGCGCAGCCTGCCTTGCCGCTAGCGGGCCGCGCCCGGCGCACGGCCGGTCAGCAGTCTCAGGTGGAGGGGCGGCGGTGGGCGCGCGATCGGCGGTGGTGGCAGCAGCGGCGGCAGCGGCGCCGGGCGGCAGCAGCATGGCGCCGGGCGGCCTCGCGGCGCCGCGGCTTGGTATCTCCTCCGCCTTCGACTCCGGCAACATCCGGGTACTCGACGCGTCGGACCCGAGCGACGTGCGGCTCGAGATCGTCAGGTGGGCGGCGCGCACCGCCGGCCGCAGCGCGGCGCGGCGCTGCCCCGGCGGCGCGTGCGGCCCCGACGGCTGCGCTTGCCCTGCCCCCCCCCCCCCCCACACACACCCACCCACCCACCCGCCAGCGAGCCGTACACGGAGGTCGACGGCCGCGCGCACTTCCAGTGGTTTCACTTTGCCGTCACGGGCGCGGCGGGCGTGCCGCTCACGCTGCGCATACTCAACGCGGGCGGCGCGTCGTACCCGTCCGCCTGGTCCGGCTACCGCGCGTGTGTGAGCGACGACCTCACCACCTGGACGCGCGTGCCGGGGACGAGCTACGACGCCGACGCGGGCGTGCTGACCATCCGGCACACGCCGAGCGCGTCGTGCGTACGCTTCGCCTACTTTGCTCCCTACTCCTGGGAGCGCACGCAGCAGCTCGTCATGCGCATGCAGGCGCGGCGGCTGCGGCGGCCGCGCCGCCGCGCCGCCGCGCCGCCGCCGGCCTGGCGCGCGCGCGGGCGGGCGCCGAGGCGCAGGCACGAGCGCGGCGCCGACGCCGCGCGCGCGCCCGCGCCCGCGCGCGCCGACGCAGCACGCGCCGGGCGTGACGCACCACGTGCTGGGCCAGACGCTCGACGGCCGCGACCTGCACGCGCTGCAGGTGCGCCGCGCGCGGGGGTCACAGCAGCGGCGCCGCCGGCGCGGCTTCCCGGGCCGCAGTCGTACCGCGACGGTGCTCCCGGGCCGCGGCCAGCGACTCCTAAGCAGCGGCTGCAGCTGGCGAGGCCCCAGCGGCTTGCGCAGCGCGCCATGGCCGCAGCGATCGGGCCGCTGCCGCGCGCGGGAGCGCGCCGCGCGCGCTGGCGCGCCGGGGTCGAGCGTCCGGAGTTACCACCGGTCTCCCCACGCGGCGCGGGGCGCAGAGCCGCCGCCCCCGGCGCGGCCCCGGCCCGGCCGCGCCGTCGCCGTCCGCTGCCGCCGCGGCGCCGCCCTCGGCCGGCGCGGGGGCGTCGCCGCCGGGCTCGGCGCCCTGGACGTGCTCGTGCTGGTTGAGAGCATTCGCCCGCCCGCCGACCCGCCCCCCGCGCCAGGTCGGCGCGCCCGGTGCTGGCAAGGCGGTGCTGTGGGTCATCTGCCGCCAGCACCCCGGCGAGTCCATGGCCTCCTGGTTTGCGGAGGGCCTGCTGGAGCGGCTCACCGGGCGCAGCGCGGCCGGCGGCGGCGCCGAGGGCGGGCGGCCCGACGCCGAGGCCGCGGCGCTGCTGGAGCGGGCGGTCGTCTTTGTCGCGCCCAACTGCTGCCCCGACGGCGCCGTGCGGTGCGCCGGGGGCGGGCCGCGCGCGCGCGCGCCGCGCCGCCGCCGCCGCCGCCCGACACGCGGCGCGCGCCGGCGGCAGGGGCCACCTGCGCACCAACGCCGCGGGCGCCAACCTCAACCGCGAGTGGGCGGCGCCGCGCGCCGACTACAGCCCGGAGGTGGTCGCGCTGCGCGGCGCGATCGACGCCACGGGGCTGGACATGTTGCTGGATGTCCACGGGGACGAGGAGATCCCAGCCAACTTTTGCGGCTCCATGTTTGGCGTCCCCGCGTGGGGCCCGCGCCTCGAGCGCCTGCAGGCGGCCTTCCTCGGTGCGCGCCCCGCTGCGCCCGACGCCAGCGCCCACCAGCGCCCGCCAGCGCCGCCGCGCGCGGCGCCGCCACCGCGCCCCCACCAGCGCCGCCGCGCGCGCTGCGAGCAACGCGCGCCCGCCGGCGCCGCGCGCCGCAGACGCGCTGCTCGCGGCGAGCCCCGACTTCCAGACCGACCCCGCGCTCAACTACCCGCTGCCGCCGCCGGGCGGGGCCAACCTCAGCACCGCGTCCAAGGCCAACGCGCAGCGGCACAACACGCTGAGCCTGGTGCTTGAGATGCCGTTCAAAGACTGCGTGGGTGAGGCCCCCGCGGGGTGTGGGGCAGGGGCAGGGCTCCGGGCTGCTCCAGGGCGCCTCGCGGGGCGCGGCGCGGCGCGGCCGGGCGGCGGCCCCGGGCGCCTGGCGGGGGCGCTGCTGCCCCGCGCTCTCGAGGGCCCGCGCGCTCGCGCCCGCAGGCACGCCCAACGAGGTGACGGGGTGGAACCCCGAGCGCGCCAAGGCGTTTGGCGCGGCGCACGTCACCGCGCTGCTGGCGACGGTGCCGACGCTGCTCGCGGAGCGCGACACCAAGGCGTGAGAGCCGCCCACGTGTGTGACCGCCCCGCCGTGCAGCGCCCCGCCCGCGCTCGAGCTCGTCGTGAATGGTACGGCCGCCGCGCAGATCAAAATCCGCGCACGCGCTGCACCCGCGCCTGCGCCAGCATCCGGCTGGCGGTTCGTTGGCGCCGCTCCCTCGCTCACCACCATGCGCTCGCAGCATGGCGGCTCAGACCGCAGCGCGCTCCGAAAAGGGGATGAGAGGGCCCGGCCGAGGCCCTGCTGCTCTGGTGTGCAGAGCAGTGCGCTCCAGCTAGCTACTACCTCCTCGGCGCGTCGCGCGTCTGTTCTTGAAACCTGCGCGGCGCGTGCCCCCGCCAAAACGCCCGACACCACGGCGTGTAAGCCAGTCCTCCACAGACAGACAGACAGACAAGGGATACAAGGCGCGCCGCCGGGCGGCGGCGCGCCGGTACACGGCTCAGTTGGCGAGCCAGGCCGCCTGGAACTGCTGCGCGAGCGAGGGGCCCTGGCACAGCCGCGTAAGGCTGTAGTGCGTGCAGCTGCACCCGCCGCCCCCCGCGCTGACGTGCGTCGCCGCGGTCGTCTTGAGCAGGTAGCAGCCCTGCCCGGGGTCGCGCCCGTCCGCGGTCTGCACGACGAGCCCAAAGAACGACACCTCGCCGCCCCCGCGCCGCCCGCCGGGCGCGCCGGCTGCCTGGGCGGCAGCCGCGGCGTGCGCCGCGGCGTGCGCCGCGCCGGCCTCGCCCGAGCAGCAGTCGCCGAAGCGGCCGTGCAGCAGCTCCGGGCTGCTCGCGCCCGGCTCGGCGTGCGGGCACGCGTCGCACGCGCGGCCGCGCACGCTGCTGACCACGCACGGCTGCGCCTCCGACGGCACCAGGTGCACCAGCACGAGCGCGTCGTGCGGCCGCGCCTCGCCGGGCGCGAGGTAGGTCGCGTGCACGTGCTCCCAGCCGCGCGCGAGCTCCGCGGGCGGCACGCGCACGAGCGACAGCTGCAGGCTCGGCCGCGCCGTCACGCGCAGCACAAACGGCGCGCCGTCGAGCTGCCGCACCGCCGCCTGGACCATGGCCTCAAACCACGCGCCCGACCAGGCCGCGCCGGCGCCGGCCGGCCGCGCCGGCGGCGCCGCCAGCACGCTGCTGCTGCTGCCGCTGCTCCTGCTGCTGCTCCTCCTGCTGCTGCTGCTCCCGCCGCTGCTGCTGCCGCTGCTGCTGCTGCCGCTGCCACTGCCGCCCGGGCGGACAAGCGTGTAGCTCGCCAGCGCCGCGTCGGCGCTGTCGACCACGTCCAGCGCCGCCGCGCTCCTGCGGGCGCGCGGGCGGGCGGGCGGCGGTGAGGAGGGGCCTCTGCGCGCGGCGCGCAGGCAATCGGGGGGCCGCGCCAACTGCGCCGCGAGCTGCCGCTGCCGCTGCCAGCGCCGGCCGCGCGCGGGCGGCGGCGCGCCGCCGGGGCATCCGCGCCGCCCCCGTGGCTGGCCCGGGCGCGCGCGTCGACCGGGCGGCCCCCGCGCTCACCCGCTGGAGGCGCGTGCCGCGCGCGGGGCGCGCTGCTGCGCGAGCCGCTGCTGCCCCGCGGCGCAGGGGCGCGCGCGCGCTGGGGCAGGGCCGTCGTGCCGGCCCGGGTGGCGCCGCTGCGGCGCCACGTCGCCTGCATCCTGCTCCACGCGCGCGGGGCGTGTGGTGGTGTTCGCGCGGCACCGGCCGCGCTGCGTGCGGCAGCCGCACGGCCCGCCAGGGAGTGGGAGAGACCGAGAGGGAGGCACTGGTGGTGGCTCGAGGCGGGGCGGGACGCATGCAGGCGTGAAGTCCGGGCACCGACCGGACGCGCGTGGCCCGCGCGCGCACCCGCACGCGGTGCGCGCACCGCGTGCGGGCGCGCCAGCTGCTGCACGCGCTCGCTGCGTGAGCCGACGGCTCTGCTGTGGCGGCGCCGCACGGCCGCCGCACCGCCAGTCAACGGCGCGCCCGCAAGTCCGCGCCCGCAAGTCGCCGCCGCCGCCGCAGCCGGATCGGCGAGCCCGGGCGGAGAGCCGCACGGCGGGGGCGTGTCACACGCGCGCGCGAGCCCCCTCGCTGCGCGCACGAGCCCCGCCGCCCTCACGCCGCCGCGGGCGCGCCCGCGCCTGCGGGGCCCGCGCCTGCGGGGCCCGCGTGGCCGACGAACACGCGCGTGTTGGGCCAGGCCTGCAGCAGCGGGTTGAACCCGCTCAGCAGCCGCGTGCGCCGCGCCTCGGCAAACGCCGACATGAAGTCGCCCGTCGCCGAGTGGCTCGCGCGCACGCGCGCGGCGCCGCCGCCGCCGCCGCCGCCGCCGCCGCCGCCCGCATGCGCGGCCGCCGCGGCGTAGAGCGCGCCCAGGGCGTCAAAGTCGGTGGGGAAGAATATGTCGGCGCTGCCCCAGGGCACGAGCGGCGAGGCGTGGTCCACGGCCCGCCCGCGCTCGCGGCCCGACACGAGCGGCGCGCACCGCCCGGGCAGCACGACGTCGGGCAGCGCGTCAAAGTCGGCGGCGAGCAGCGTGTGGCACGGCGCCGCGCCGTGCAGCGCGTCCAGCAGCGCGAGGCAGCGCGTCGGCAGCCACACGTCCGCGACGTCGCCGCCGCCGTCGGCGTCGTCGCCCGCCGGCAGGCCGAGCGCGCGCTGCAGCCAGGCCTTGGCGCCGCCGCGCCGCCCGCGGCCGCCGCCGCCCGCCCGCCCCGCGCCCTGAAGCTGCAGCGCGTCCAGGCAGCGCCGCACGAGCGGGTCGCGCGCCGGCTGCAGCACCTCCTCCCAGCCGCCGCCCCGCGCCAGCGTGCCCGGCGGCGCCTTGCCGCCGCGCCTGGGCCTGCCGCCGCGGGCGCCGGCGCCGGCGCCGCCGGCGTCCAGCTGCTGCTGGTCCGCCGGCTGCCGCACCACCGCGACCTGCTGCCACTCACCGCCCGGGTCGGGCCGCACCACCCGGTCGTGCGGCAGGTTGTCCAGCACCTCCATCGCCAGCACAAAGCAGTGGCCCGACGCGCCGTGCGGCGGGCGCAGCGCCGCCGCGCGCGCCGCCCACGCCGCCGGCTGCGACGCGTCGCCGTGCACGCAGTGCCACGCCTGGCGGCGGCCGCGCCGGCGGCGGAGGTGGCGGCGGTGCGTAACGCTGCGGGTCTCCCGGGGCGGGGGTGCGGCGCGGCAGCCGCCGCCGCGCCCGCCGGCGCCGCCGCCGCACCCGCACGTGGCCGCGCTCGCCGACGACGAGCGCGCGCTGCGCGGCGGCGAGGGCGGCGCTGATCTCGATGGTTGTGTAGCTCATCGCGCTGTAGGTCACCGGGTCGGCCTCAGCCACATAGTCCTGCAAACGACAGCGCAGCGCAGCAGCAGCAGCCGCGGCGCAGGTGGCGTGGGCGGCGCGGCGTGGGCGGCGCGGCGTGGGCACGCCCACCGGCCCGCCCGCGCGCCACGGCGTGCCGCGCCAGCGCGCCGCCCCGCGCGCGCGCCGCACCAGCACGCTCGCCGCGAGCGTGCCCGTGCCGCCGCCGACCTCCACGACCGCGAGCGGCGCGCCCGGCGCGCCGCCGGCGAGGCCGTGGCGCCGCGCCTCGAGCATGTAGCGCCCCAGCGCGCGGCCGTACCAGGGCGCAAACACCTCCACGGGCGTCAGCCAGTCCACCTGCGCGCGGCGCCGGTTGGGCCGCGGGTCGTCGCGGGTCGCTGCGCCGGCCGCGGGCGGCGCGGCGGCCCGCGGCGGCGAAGCCACGCAGCGCGCCCGCGCCGGCGGCGCGCCTGCAGCTGCGCGTAGGCGCGCGCGAGGACGGCGTTGTACTCCGCCTGGTTGAGCAGGCGGTTGAAGTTGATCGGCTCCGGCAGCCGCCGCAGCGGCGGTGCCGCGCGGCTGAAGTAGCCTTGCTCCTGCGCCGCCGCGGCGCGGGGCGGCGGCCGCGCGCGCTGCTCGGCGGGGGCCGCGGCGGCGGTGGGGCGGCGGCGGCAGCGGCGGCGGCGGCGGGCGCACCGGGTGGTAGAGGCTCTGCTGGATGAACTCGCGCATCAGCCAGCAGCCGCCTGCCGCTGCGCTCAGGCGCCGGCGCAGCGCCGGCGCGGACGCCAGCCGGCGCGCTGGGGACGCCATCGGCTGCGCGCGGCAGCACGCGGCCCCGCGCGGCCGCGCCTGGGCCGAGCGCGCTGCCGGACGGCGCGGCAGCAGCGCGGCGCTGCAGCCGCCCGCCGCCGCTCGCCGCGGCGCCCGAACGAGCTGGCCCTGGCCGCGTCGGGCTCGCACTCCGCACGTGATTCGGGTGAGCGGGGCCACTAGGAAGCAGGCTGCCGTGGGCGTGCGCGAGCTGGTCTGCGAGGCCGCTGAGCGGCGGCGATCGCTGCGCCGTCAAGAACGGCTGTGTGCTCATTTACCGTGCGCGTGAATGCAGCCGCACGGCGCCCCATTTCTTCGCGTGCAACAACCACGCCCACCTTGCGCCCTGCCGCCGCCCGCGCCCCGAACCCCGCGCCGCCCCAGCCCAGCCCGCGCGCCGCGCTGCCCCGCGCGCCCGCCCGCCCGTCAGACCATCGTGTCGATGAGGCTCGCGCGCATCTCGTTCACGATCGCCGCCGGCTGCGCGTCGCGGAGCTTGAACACGCTCTCCAGCACGCTCATCTCGGTGCTCGTGGTGTCGAGGCCGCAGAACGCGGCCCAGTCGTTGACCACCAGCCCCGCGCCGATGACGTCGCTGCCGCGGTTGACCGTCCCCGCCACCAGCGGCACCTGGAGGACAGCAACGCGGAGCGCGCGGCGCGCGGCGCGGCGGCGGGCTCAGCGCGCGCGCACGCATCGCGGCGGTGGCGCGGGCGCGCGGCGCGGCGCGGCGCGGCGCGGCGCGGCGCGGCGCGCGCCTGCAGGAGGCTTGAGAGCTCGTCGAGGTCCTCTATGCTCGTCTTGGGGTGCACGAGGCCGCCCTGGTTGCTGAACGCGGCGTAGCTGCCGACGAGGACGTTGCCCGCGACCGTCTGGCGGAACACGTCCACGCCGAGCACGTCCTGGCGGGGCAGGCGGGGCGAGGGGCGGGGTGGGCGCGGCCCTGTGGCCGGCGGCCGCAGGACTGCCGCCGCCCTGTGCTCCGCCATGCGTCCCCGCCCACGCCGACACGCCCCACACCCACCCGCCCACACCCGCACGCACGCCGCCCACACCCGCCCACAACACACACACCCCACGCTCCCTCGCACCTGAACGATCTCCTCCGTCTCCTTGTCGATGTCTGGGTGGATGAGCGCGACGTAGTCGTTGCACGCGATCACGTTGCCCAGCGCCGACAGGCGCTCGTCGATGCGCTGCACGACGACCTCGTCGGGGAGGCAGTTGCGGATGTGCTGCAGCTCCTGGTCGCTCGTCGAGTTGGGCACGAGCAGGCCGTTCTTGTTGCCGACCGTCATGCGACCGACCAGGCGCGTGCCTGGCGGCGGCGGCGCAGGGTGAGGCAGGCGCGGCTTCGGCGCGCGGCCCGCGCACCGGGCGGGCGGGCGCGGCCGCCGAAGCAGCTGCGGCTGCTGGCGCTGGCGCTGGCGCTGGCGCTGGCGCTGGCGCTGGCGCTGGTGGACGCGAGCTCCTGCCACGCCGCGCCGCGCCGGCGCCGCCAGCACCGCGCCGCGCGGCGGCGCACCCGAGATGCTGGTCTTGATGACCGGGATGTGGTCGGCCAGCTCGGCCTCAAACACGGAGTAAAAGTTCTCCGCGCCGCCGAGCGCGATGAGCGCGTAGGCGTTGGTCAGCTGCGCAAACACGCCGACGTCGTTGCTGTTCTCAAACTGGCAGCTGCGCGCGGCGCGGCAAAAGCGGGCGCGGCGGCGCGGCAGCGGCGGCGTGAGCGCGCGCGCCGCGCACCCCCCGGCCTGCCTCCCGGCCCGAGGCCGTGTCCCGGCCGGCGGCGCCGGCGCGGCGCCGGCGCGCGCCGCGGCGCCGGCGCATGGACAGCGGCAGCGGCGACCGGCCGCCGGCGCCGGCGCGGGCCGCGCCGCGGCCGCCGCCGGCGCCTGGCGCGCCCGGGCGGCGTTGGGGCCGCGGCACTCACCGGGTCGCCATGCTGCCGGCCCGCTACGCGCCTGGCGGCGCGCGCGCCAGCAGGTGGCCGCCCTGCCCGCCCCGCGTGGCCTGGCAGCTGCTGGTCGCGGGGGCGCGTCTCCCGCCACGCGTGACGGGAGAGCGATCGACCGCGACCGCGCGCTCGGCAGCGCGGGTGGAGGGTGAGGCGCAGTCGACCTGCGATGCTGCTCCCGGCGCGGCAAGCCGTCTGCGCTGGCGCGATCGACGCGGTGCCAGCGATGCGATCGGGGATCAAGCGGGAGAGCAGCCCAGCGTCGCGGCGGTGTTACCGCGGCGGCGGCGGTGCAGCCGGCAGTGCGCCCCGACGGCCGCCGCCGTCAGCGGGCCGCTGCGCGCGTGCCTCACGCCGGCGCGCCGGCGCGCAGGGCGGCGACGAGATCGACGTACCCGGGCTCCTCGGGCGTCAGCGCGCCGTGGCGGATGAGGAAGTCGATGATCACGAGCCCGCAGTTTGGCTTGTACTGCGCGCCGTCGCTGACCGCCGCCGCGACGCGCGCCAGGTCCCACAGCTCAAAGCTCTCCACCTGCACGCGCCGGCGGCGTGACGCGGCGGCGCTCGGCCGCGCCCGCGCCGCCTGGCAGCCCGCGCAGCGCGCGCGGCGGCGCGGGCGCGGCGAGGTGCGCGCCGCGGCGCGCACCTCGCCGTCGGCGGGCGTGGGCACAAAGTCATGCGGCAGGGGCAGGTCGTACACGAACAGCAGGTCGGGCTTGAGGCCCTCCTCGCTCAGGCTCACGTAGCTCACAAACCCCGCGGGCGTGGCGAGTGCCGCGAGCGCCGGCGGTATCCCCGCCTCCTCGCCGCACTCCTTGATCACGTTCTCGGCGCAGCTCAGCCCGTGCGGCTGCCGCAGCGGGGCGGCGCGGCGGCGCTCAGGCCCGCGCGGCGGCGGGCGCGGCGGCGGGCGAGCCAGCCAGGCCGCGCCCCGCCGGCGGCGCACCTGGCCGCCCGCGACGATGTGGTCGAGCTTGCCCGGCCACGTCTGCTTGGTCGCGCTGCGCCGCGCGACCCAGAGCGCCACGCCCCCGCCGGGGCGGGCCACGTAGCCGTTAACGTGCACGCCGTACGCGCGGATGCCAAACCACGGCGCCGTGGCGCGCTCGAGCAGCAGCGCGGGCGGCGCGCCAAACGCGGGCGCGACGGGGTAGAGCTCGTCACGCCAGCCCCCAAACATGCCCTCCCCGCGCAGCGCCGCCAGCACGCCCGCGACCGCGGCGCTGCGCGCGTCGACGCCCGCGAGCCGCGCCGCGAGCGTGAGCGCGGCGCCGCCGGCGGGCCGGTCGCGCAGCTCAAACACGGCCGGGTGCGCCAGCAGCCGCTGTACGAAGCTGGGGGCGGCGCGCGGGGGCGGGCGGCGGCAGGTCGGCGGCCGGGTCGGCGGCGGGCGCGCGGGCGGCGACGGCAGCCGGGCGCGCCCGCTGCGCTGCCGGCGCCGTGCTGCGGCGCAGCGGCGGGCGCACTCGGGCTTGACGTGGCCCAGCTGCTGCCCGTCGACCTCAAACGGCACCAGCTCGCCCAGGCTCAGCTGCGAGAGGCCATTGTTGACCTCGGCGACGCGCGCCAGGAAGCCGGGGATGTGCCCGCGCAGCGGCTGCATGCCGGTGCCGCCGTCCGCCGCTGCTGCTGCCGCGCCGCCGGCGCCGCGCGCCGCCGCTGCCGCCGCCACGGCCACCGCACGGCGAGGAGGAGCGGCTGCCGATGCCGCTGCTGCCGCGCACCGCCGTAGGCCCCGCGAGCAGCCGCGCAGCGCGGCGCACATCCGGGAGCGGCAGCGGCGCCGCGAGCGCGGCGATCGCGCGGCTCAGAGTGGCGTGTGGCGTGGCGATCACGGCCGCCAATGAGCGTCGCGGGGGAGCGAACGGCGGCACGGTCACGAAGGCGGGCGGGTGCGTCGGGCGTTTCAGCAGGCGTCGCGCTGCGGCGGCCCCGGGCCCGCGCGGCGCTGGCGGCGCCGCGGCATTCGCGCGCGGGTGTGTGACCCGGCCATTGACCTCGCCGGCAGCCTCCCACGGCCCTCTCGCCGCCGCCCAGCGCCGCTCTTTGCGCAACCCAGCCTCCTGCCGTGGCGACGCGCTGCCGCGCGGGCGCGCGCGGGTGCGCCGCTCGCGGCCCGGCCCCTGGACCCTGTACTGGGCCACATGGGGCCACCTGGGCCGGCCGCCCGCGCCACGCGCACTTGATCCCCCGCCGCCCCAGCCGTCGCCCAGAGCTGCCCGCCGCCGCCGCGCCCGTGTTCGCCGCGCCCCACGCCCCCCGCAGCGCAGCAGCAGCAGCAGCAGCAGCAGCCCGCCCCCCGCCCGCCGGCAGCACGCGCGCGCAGGCATGGGCGTCGCGGCCGAGCAGGTCGTTGGCAAGATGGCCGACGACTTCTCCACCTTCTCGCTGCCCGTGGACACGGAGCACAAGGCCACGGTCATGCGGCCCTGGTGCGCGCCATCCCGCGCCCCGCCCGGCGCGACGGCGGCGCGCGGGCGCGCCGTGCGCCGCGAGCGCCCGGCTCACGCGCCGCCCGCCGCGCCCAGGTACTTCAACCGCCCCCACATGTCTGCGCCCGCGCGCGCGCCACGGCCTCCACCGCGGCCGGCGCGCGCCATCGGCAGCGCGCGCGGACGTGCGCGCGCAGGTGTGCGCCGCCCTCCGCCGCGCGCCGCTGCGCCGCCGCGGCCTCACAAGCTTGTGTCACCGAGCGGGAGACTGCGCGCCCCCCGCGACCGACGCCGCCTTCTCCCCCCACCCCGGTCGCACGCACGCCCATCTCGGCGGTGCCCCGGGACTCCACACACACCGGCCTACAGAACTGTCAGCGGGGCAGCACCAAACACACACGCCCGCACACACACAACGAGCCTCATGCACCGGCCTGCAGCCAGATGCGCGGCGCCGCCCGTGGGTCGGCGTCGTCCGGCACGGTGCAGAGGAAGGGGTGCTGCGCAGGGACCTGCGCAGACCACTGTCGCGGGGCCGCGCGGCACGCAACAAAGTCTGCCAGCCAGGCCCAGAACGACGCCACCGCCGCTTGCTGGGCCTGCTGCAGCCGCTGCGCGCGCTCGCGCTCGGCCACCGCCGCTTGTCGCTGCTGCTGCGCCTCGGGGGGAGGCGCAGCGGGCAGCAAGCTGGAGATGAGGCGCTGGCCCGCAGCCGCGGCGCGCTCAGCACGCCGGGCATGCGCGGCCGTCCGGGCGTCCGCCTCCCTCTTGGCCTGGAGGGCCGCGAGGTTGGCGGCGCGCCGGCCGGTGTCCATGGCCGCGAGCGCGGCCAGGCACACCACGCGCCACACGCCCGAATGCAGCCGCCGCGCGCCGGCGCGCCGCGCCGCCGCCGGCGGCGCGAACATGAGCCAGACGTGCTCGCGGCGCAGGCGTGGCGCGCCATCGGCCGGGCGCGCGCACCACTCGGCGGGCAGCGAGTCGAGCATGGCTCGCACCACTGCCTGCGCGATGGGACACTCCCAGTAGTGGTGCGCGCGGCCGGGGCAGGCGACGCCGCAGAGGCAGACAAACTCGGGCTGGGACATGCGCTCAGCGGTCGCGAGACCGTTGAGCGCGAGCCGCCAGTACACCGCGTTGTCCCAGCGCAGCCGCCACAGCTTGCGCAGGGCGATCCTGACCGACGCGGTGAGGGCCAGCTCCCGGGGGAGGCGCGGCGTCGACGGCGGCCCCGTCCAGGCCGGCCAGCGCGGCTGCTGCAGCCGCGGAGCCGCCGCCGCGGCTGCCGCCACGGCAGCCGCCGGGTCCGGCGCGGCCGCCGCCGGGACCGGCTGGGCCGCCGCCGGCTGCTGCCCCGCGGCCGGGGCAGCGCGCGCTGCGTCGGCGGCGCCAGCCCCAGGGCCAGGCACGCAAATGCGACGTGCTTGTCGCGCCGCTGCGTGTCGACGCCGCCCGGCATGGCGAGTTGGAGCAGCGTCGCCTGCTTGACGGTGAGCTTGGTCAGCAGCACGGGCACCGCCCGTGACCCTTGGTACAGCCGCCAGCCTAGGCTCGGCACCAGGTCCGCCTCAGCCCACAGGGCCGCGGGGTCTGGCGGGCGTGCCGGCATCATGCGCGTGCCGCGCGGAGGCAGCGGCGGCAGGGGCGCAGCGCGCGCCGCCTCCTCCCACCCCGCAGGCACCGCAGCCAGCAGCGCCTGGACGTCGGCCCACTCGGCCCGCTCCGCGTTGGCGTCGTGGGCCAGCGCCTCCGGCCAGGCAGCCGCCCAGCGCTGCACACGCACGAGGTCGCCGAGCGAGCGCACTAGCGTGCGCGCGTAGCCTGCGCGGCGGCCGCCGACCTCCGGCACCGGCCTGATCTGCAGGCCGCGCGGCCCCGAGGGGTACACGTCGCGGATCAGAGGGTTGCCGAAGACCGGCACGTCGGCGCACCAGGGCCCAGCCGCAGGGGTGGGCTCGAGCTGGATGACCGGCCCCAGCGCGGCCAGGCCAGCGATCATGCGCCGCAGCGGGGGCGGCGGCGCCGGCACGCGCGGGCCCCAGCCATCGCCGACAGGCCGCTGGTCGGGGCCGCAGTCCAGCAGCGCCAGCGGGCCCCACCAGGGGCACGCCGCCCAGAGGTGGCTGCGAGCGAGCAGGATCCAGGGCACCTGCGTGTTATGTTGTTGTTGGTTACACGGTTACGTTGGTTACACGGCGGGGCCCGGTCCCACATCGGTACGCCTGGCGATTTCGGCCCGAAAAATGGGTTGTTGTTTGTACTTCCGTAATCTGTGACTTTGACATTTGCTGTATATAAAAACCATTGGACACTGGTGGGATATCAACCTGCCATAGCTCAGTTGGTAGAGCGGGAGACTGTAGTCGTGTGAGCTGTCATCTCTAGGTCACTGGTTCGAATCCGGTTGGCAGGACTGTTTTTGCTGTTTTTCTCGCTCCGCACCCTGCCAGCCGCCGGAGCCAGCGGAGGCGTCCGGACTGGGCGGCGCGCTGCACCCGAGCGAGGCGCACCATTTCTGGCGGTGCCCGGTGGCAGGCGAGGTGTGGGGTGAGATCGAGAAGCAGCTGGCTGCTTTTGACTGGTGGCCGGACGGCGCGCGCTTGCACTGCAGGCACATCTGGCTGGGGTGCCGGCCGCGGGAGCAGCTATCCCAGATGGTCTGGGACATGGTCTGCATCGCTGCAATTCACGCGTGCGAACGCGGCCGGCGCGTGGCCTGGATTTTCCTGCAAGTGCGGGAGCGTGCCTTGCCCTTTGACGTGGCCCGAGACATAGTCAGGCGGGCGGCAGTGAGTGCGTTTTGGGAGGCGCTGGCCGACTTTGCGGCGACCGCTTACGTGCCCCGCGCTGCCCGTACGCCCGACCTGACGGGCCAGCCCTTTCTGGCTTGGTGCACTCCCCGCGTCGCGGGGAGTGGCTTGGTTGTTATTCGACGATGAGGATGGTGGCATTCTCCCAGCACTCCCGCGCGCGCGGGTTGCGCGCTCGCGGGCACGCGCGACCCGCGGTCACCGGCTGCCGCCGACACTGAAATACTGCTACTGCCCAGCAGCGAGCGATCGGTCAAGGTGTGTGCGCGGAGACAGCACTGAGTGTGTGCAGGTGACGCTTTTGGGCGTGAGCGTGGCCACGGGCGGCAGCTGCGCGTGAGTGACTGACTATACCAAAGTGATGGGGTCCGTGTTTGCGCCGTAGGCGCTTGTTCACCCCTGGTAACGCCCTTCTTCTTCTTTTGCACCCTGCCAGCCTGTGCGCGGAGACAGCACTGAGTGTGTGCAGGTGACGCTTTTGGGCGTGAGCGTGGCCACGGGCGGCAGCTGCGCGTGAGTGACTGACTATACCAAAGTGATGGGGTCCGTGTTTGCGCCGTAGGCGCTTGTTCACCCCTGGTAACGCCCTTCTTCGCACCCTGCCAGCCCTTTCTGGCTTGGTGCACTCCCCGCGTCGCGGGGAGTGGCTTGGTTGTTATTCGGCGATGAGGATGGTGGCATTCTCCCAGCACTCCCGCGCGCGCGGGTTGCGCGCTCGCGGGCACGCGCGACCTGCGGTCACCGGCTGCTGCCGACACTGAAATACTGCTACTGCCCAGCAGCGAGCGATCGGTCAAGGTGCGTGTGCGGAGACAGCACTGAGCGTGTGCAGGCGACGCTTTTGGGCGTGAGCGTGGCCACGGGCGGCAGCTGCGCGTGAGTGACTGACTATACCAAAGTGATGGGGTCCGTGTTTGCGCCGTAGGCGCTTGTTCACCCCTGGTAACGCCCTTCTTCGCACCCTGCCAGCCCTTTCTGGCTTGGTGCACTCCCCGCGTCGCGGGGAGTGGCTTGGTTGTTATTCGGCGATGAGGATGGTGGCATTCTCCCAGCACTCCCGCGCGCGCGGGTTGCGCGCTCGCGGGCACGCGCGACCTGCGGTCACCGGCTGCTGCCGACACTGAAATACTGCTACTGCCCAGCAGCGAGCGATCGGTCAAGGTGCGTGTGCGGAGACAGCACTGAGCGTGTGCAGGCGACGCTTTTGGGCGTGAGCGTGGCCACGGGCGGCAGCTGCGCGTGAGTGACTGACTATACCAAAGTGATGGGGTCCGTGTTTGCGCCGTAGGCGCTTGTTCACCCCTGGTAACGCCCTTCTTCTCTGGCTGGCCTCGCCGGGGCTGCACACGCACTCGCGGCCTCCCCGGGCAGCTGCTGGGCCGCCGGCCGGGCTGTTGAGGGAGTTCGGCCGGCACCGGCCGCCGCTGCGCGGCCGCTGCGCCGCCTCCAGCGCCGCCTCCAGGACCAGCAAGCTCCCTACCCCGCCGCGCTCAGCTCCTCCGGCGCGCCCCCGCCGCCGCGCTGCTGGCGCCTGTCGTCCTCTGGGCCCGCCTCCACCCAGTCGACCGTCAGCCGCTCGCCGCCGGGGCCGGCCGCGCCGCCGCCAGGCGCAAACGCCGCGCCCTCCACCGTGTCCACCACGGTCACGGGGATGCCCTCGATCTCCAGCTCCCGCGTCAGCTCGGGCACCTGCGCCGCGCGGACGCCGGCGGCGGCGGCGGCTCGGCGGCGCGGCGCGGCGCGCGCGGCGCGCGCGGCGCGCGCGCGGGCCGGCGGCGCGCGCCACGCGCGCAGGCGGCGCACGCACCCCGCCGCCGCCGGCGTCGCCGGCCGCCGCGCTGAGCGCGCTCATGCCGGCGTAGAAGAGGGCGAGGCCCTGCGCGAGGCGGGGGGCGAGGCCGTCCTCGCCGTCCTGCGGCAGCAGGCCGTAGCGGCACGACACCGCCTCGGCGTACGCGTACGCCGCCGCCTCGGCGCCCGCGAGCAGCTGCTGGATGCGCGCGGTGAGGCGGCGCTGCCGCGCGAGGCTCTTGCGCGACACGCCGCCGCCCGCCTCGGCGGTGAGCGCCTCGGCGCGCGCGGTGTGGGCCTGGTCCAGCAGCAGCGCGCTGTAGACGTGGCTCTCGCTGCCGCGCGCAAACACCTGCGCGCGGCCGGCGGTGCACGCGCGCGCCGGGGGGTGTCTGGCAGGCGGCCGGCGTGTGGCCATGCACCGCCGCACGCGCGCGCGCGCGCGCGCGGCCGCACCCGCAGCAGCGCGACGCAGGACGCGAGCTTGGCGAGGTCGGGCTCCTCCGCCAGCAGCTCCTCCATCTGCCACGCCAGGTCGTAGGCGCCGTACGCGCCCGCCGCGAGCGCCAGCCGGTCGTCGCGGCGCCGCGCGCCCGGCGCGAGCGCGGCGTCCAGCGCCTCCAGCGCGCTGTCCACCTCGGCCTGCGTGGGGTGAGCCGGCGGCGGCGGCAGGCGGCGTTGCAGCCGCGGCGGCACGCGGCGAGCGACCGCGCCCTGCGCCGCGCGGCGCGGCGCCGCGCCGCGCCACGCGCCGACCTGAAGCTCGGAGAGCAGCTCCGCCGTCGCCTCGCCGTCGGCGTCCGGCGCGCCCTCCAGCGCAGCCTGCAGCCGGTCCTGCCACTCGCCCGCCGCGTGCGCATGCACCGACGCGACCGCTGCGCGCGCCTCCTCGGTCAGCGCGGCCTCGAGCACGCAGCGCGCGCAGCGGCACGGCCGCCCGAACAGCTCCTCGTGCGCCGCCTGCCGCTCCGCCAGCGGCGCGGCGGCGGCGCTGCGCGGCGGCGGCGGCGGCGGCGGCGGCGGCGGCGGCGCCGGCGGCGGCGCCGGCACGCGTCGAGGGCCTCCCAAGACCGCACGCCCCTCCGCCGCCGCGCGCGCGCCGCGCCTCGGGGTCGGCCGCTCCCACCTGCCGAGCTTGTTAAAGGTGACCTCTGCGCCCGCCGGCAGGTCCTCGGTCGCGTGCAGCAGCAGGTACCGGTCCACCACGACCGCACTCGCGTTGGGCACGCAGCTGTGCCGCAGCAGCGCGAGCTCCGGCCACACGCCGATGAAGCCGACCGGCCGCTCGTGCCGCACCTGCCGCGCAGCGGGCGGCGGCGACGCGAGGTGGCGGCGCCGCGCGGGTCGGCCCCGCCCCGCAGCACGCGCCCGCGCACGGCCCGGGCCCTGCCCGGCCCGGGCGCGCGCTGCGCGGCAGGCCGGGCGCGGGCGCGAGCGCGGGTGCTGCGGGCGCGCGGCGCACCTGGCTGGCGGCGGGGTCCTGCACCTCCTCGCTCCAGCAGGACGCCTGCAGCAGGCGCATGAGCTGTCGGCTGCTGAGCTTGGCAAAGCCAAAGCCCCCGACCTGCTCCCAGAACGTGGGCAGCAGGTGCGCAAAGCTCGGCGGCACGTCCTGTGCGTTGGGGTCGGGCGCGCCCGGCGGCGCCGCCCGCGCCGGCTGCTGCGCCTGCTGCTGCGCCTGCTGCGCCGCCTGCCCCTGCTCGCCGGCCGCCGCCGGCTGGCCGCTGCCGCTGGCACCGCCGCCGCCGCTGGGGCCGCCGCTGCCCGGCAGGGGCCTGCGGGGGAGGTAGCTGAGGACCTTGAGCTGCGCCGGCGTGAGCTCGGCCTCCAGCAGCTGCGCGTGCAGGTCCTCCACGCTCGGCGCCGCGCCCAGCGCGCCCGCCTGCCACGCCAGCGGCGGCGCGCACGCGAGCAGCTCCGCGCCCGACACCTCCTCGCTCGCCACCACGCCCACCGAGCCGTCTGCGCGGCAGCGCGGCGGCGCGGCGGCGCTCGCCGCGCCGCGCCGCACGCCTTTGATCGCGCCGCCCGCCCGCGCCCGCCCCGCGCCCCGCACCGTCAAAGGTCTTCAGCTGTATGGGCCCCACGTAGCGCGGCGGCTTGAAGCCGGGCTTGTAGTACACGCGGTACGTCTGCGGCAGCTCCGCCTCCCACGGCTCCGCCGGCTTCGCCGGCCGCGCCTTGCCGAAGCCCTTGCGCTGCTGCTCGGGACCGCCCTGGCGCCCGCCGCTGCCCTTGGGGGGGCGCACCTTGGCGGCGGCGCAGCGCAGCGCGCGGCGGCCGGGCCGGCCGGCCGCGGCCGCCGGCGGCACTGCTGCTGCTGCTGCCGCAGCACGCGCCGCGCCGGGCCGGCGGGGCGCCAGCAGGCGCTGAGACGCCCACGGCCGCAGCACCAGCTGCGTGGGCGCGGGCGCACGGAGCGCCCGCATGACGCGCGGCGCGAGAGGCCGCGCGAGTTCGAGGAAAGGGCTGCGGCGGGCTGCTGCGGCGCGTGTGCTGGCCGGTGGATCGCGCTCGGCGGCCGGGGGCGTGGGAAAAGCGACGGTGAATCCTCCTGCGGGCTGGCGCGGCGTGTGCGCGCCGTGTGGCGCAGGGACAGGGGGACTTGGACATGCTGCTCTCTGCGGTTCAGGCTCAGGTGCTGGCAGGCGGCGGAGGAGGCTGGGGCAGGACTGCTCAAGGACGGCGCCGCCACAGCCGCGAGCCGCCGGCTGCTGCCGCGAGCCCCGCCGCTGCCGCGCGGCCGCCACTGCCGCCGCCCGGCGGTGCCGCACAGCCGCCCACTGCTGGCGCTGCTGCTGCTTCGGGGAAGCGCTGCCGCCGCCACCGCTGCCACTTGCTGGCGCCGCCGCTGGGGGCTGCTTGCTGGTGCAGCTGCGCCCGCTCCTGGCCGTCGCCCGCTGCCGCTGCGCGTGGCCGGCGCGGCCGCGGCCGACGCCCCCCTCTGCCGCTGCAGCCGCCGCCCGATGCCGCCGCTCCACGCCGCTGCAGCCGCCGCCCGCTGCCGCCGCGCCCACGCCGCTGCGGGCCGCCGTCGCTGCAGAGGCCGCCAGCCGCCGCCCGGCCGGCCGCCGCCCCGCCGCCGCCGCCGGCTCCAGCGCCGCCGCCGCCGCCGCCTGCCCGGCCCCTGCGAGGACGTCCCGGCCAGCGCGGGGCGGCGCGCCGCGGCGCGCAGCGGCGCGCGCAGGCGAGCAACCGCAACAGCAACTACGCTCCGTTACACGGCGGGCGCGCGCGCCGCCGGCTGCGGCCCCGCGCCGCGGGTGCGCTGCTGCTGCAGCGTCCGCGTCGCGCGAGGCCGCCGCGGGCGGGCGCGCGCGCGCGCGGGGGCTCACACGCGGCTGGGGTACAGCATCACGCGCACGGTGCCGCCCAGCGACTTCGGGGGCAGGTTCTTGCGGAACTTGGCCCTGCGCGCGCGCGCCGGCCGCACGGGCAGGCGGGTGAGGCGCGGGCCGGGCGGGGCGGGGCGGGGCGGGGCGGGCCGGGGCGCGCACGCGCGTGCCGCGGCGGCAGCAGCAGCGGCGGCCGGCGGCTCGGCGGCGGCCCCCCGCACCTGAGCACGCCGGCGTTGCCGTGGGCGCGGGTGAACTTGCCCCAGATCACGCGGTAGAGGCTGCCCTTCTTCTCAGTGCTCGCCTTGTAGATGTAGGCGATGCGCTTGCCGAGGTAGAAGCCCGTCTCGCCCTTGCTCACGACGCCGTCGACCTTGATGAGCGCCGTGTGGTTGTGCTGGTTGGCCTTGGAGCGCTTGTAGCCCAGAATCTGCCCCGGCACGTAGAGGCGCAGCGTCTCGCCGCCCATCGTGGCCGGCGCCTGATGGCGAGGGATGCGCCCGCCGGCGGGTGCGCGAAACGGCACGGCGCGGGCTCAGCCGGGCCGGGGGCACGCAGCTGCAAAGGGAGGGGGCCGCGGGGCGGCCGGGGGGTCGCGCAGCGCGCGGCGGCCCGGGGAGGCCTAAACCCCGCCAGCCTGTGAACACGCATCGCCAGGCCTCCTCGCAGCCGCCAAAACTCGTTGTTCGGCCCTGCCACCACCGCGCCACGGCCCCGGGGCGGCCAGCGCGGCGGGGCGCAAAGCTGGCCTCCTGCTGCTGCCGGCAGCACCGCGCCGCGCCGGCGCGGCCCTGGGAGCGGGTGGGGACCGGCGTCGATCGGGGGGCCGGCGCCTGCGGCGGCGCGGTGGCGGCACGCGGCGCGGCGCCGCAGGCAGGCGCGTGCGCCGCGCTGCGCGGTCCGCGCGATGCCGCGCCGCGCCTGCGCGGCGGCGCCGGGGCGGCGGCCGTGCGCTGCAGGGCCGTGCACCGGGCCTGGCGCGCTGCTGGCGGCCCGGCGGCGGCGCGGTGCGGCGGCGGCGGGCTGCACTGCGCCGCCGCCGCTGCTGGAGCAGCGGGCGGCGGCGCCGCCGCGCGGGAGGCCCGCGCACCCCCACGGCCAGCGGCGTGCCGACGAGTACGGCTGGCTGTCGGGCCTGGCGCCGACGCACCCGCTGGTGCGTGCGGGCGGGCAGCGCGCCGCCGAGCGCGGGTGCGGCGCGCCCACGCTCGCCGCGCCCACGCGCGCCGCGCCGCGCAGGTGCTCGCGCACGTCCGCGCCGAGGGCCAGCACACCATCGGCTGCCTCGCGGCGACGCGGGCGCTGCAGCTGGAGCTGCAGCAGGCGCTGGCGGCGTGGCAGCAGGCGCAGGTGGCGCGCCAGGCGCAGGCGCAGCACCTCGCCGCCGTGCGGGCGGACAGCCTGGGCGGCATCGCGTGGCTCGACCAGCCGCAGCCGTGCCGGGAGTTTGGCTGGCCGGGCACCGTCGTCGGCGGCCGCCGCCTCTTCTCGGTGCGCGCAGCGCCGCCGCCGCTGGGCGCCGGCGGCGGCGGGACCGACGCCGCAGCCAGGCCGCTGCTGCTGCACTGCGCGGCGCCCGCCGGCGCGGCCTGGCCTGCCGCGGCGCCGGCCGCCGCGGCGCTGCCGGCGGGCGCGGTCGTGCTGTGGAGCGAGGCGGCGCGGCGCGGCGGCGGCGGCGGCGGCGGCGGCGGCGGCGGCGGCGGCGGCGGCGGCGGCGAGGCGCCGCTGCGGGGCCGGCCGCACAGCCTGGCGCCGTCGCCGTGCGGCGATCTCCTGGCGGTCACGTTTGGCGGCGGCAGCGGCGGCCGCCGCCTGGCGGTGCTGGACTGCCGCACGGGCGCGGCGGTGGTGCAGCCGGTCGACGGCGTCGACGGGCCGCTGGCCTGGGCGGCGGGGCCGCCCGCGGAGCGCGACGGCGCGCCGCGCGCGGCGCACCTGCTGTACGTCGCGGGCGACCGCCGGCAGGTGCGCTGCCTGGCGGTGCGCAGCGGCGGCGCGGCGGCGGCCGCGAGGCCCACGCTGGTGTGCGCTGACCCCCACCACGTGGCCCTCGAGCTCGCGGACGCCGGCGGCCACGCGCTCATCAGGCTGCAGGGCGCGGACGGCCTCGACCGCCAGGTGCTGTGGCACAGCGGCGGCGGGGCGGCGCCGGACGAGCCAGGCGCGTGGCAGCCGCTGCTGCCGGCGGCCGACGTGGCCGCGCTGCTGGCCGCCTCGCCCGACAGCACCGGAGCGGCTGCCGCGGCGGCGGCGGCTGCCGCCGGCTTGCCCGCGCCGGGCAGCGCCAGCGGCAGCAGCGCAGGCGGCGCGCCAAGCTTGGCAGCG
This sequence comes from Scenedesmus sp. PABB004, assembly GCA_014905635.1. NCBI lineage: Eukaryota > Viridiplantae > Chlorophyta > Chlorophyceae > Sphaeropleales > Scenedesmaceae > Scenedesmus > Scenedesmus sp. PABB004. The sequence goes on along the minus strand of JABVCE010000039.1, from coordinate 209,762 downwards.
GCGGCGGCGGCCGCCGCCGCAGCGGTGGCTGCCGCGGGCGACGACGACCCCACGGCGCGGCTGGCGGTGGTGGAGCACCGCGGCTGGCTGCTGCTGCGCCGCACCTGCGCCGTCGTCCCGCAGGGCCAGCTGCTGCTGGCGCGGCTCGGGCGGCAGCCGCTGCGCTGGCAGCAGCTGCTCGCGCCGCGGCCGGACGCCACGCTCGAGGCGGTCTTTGTCTGCGACACCGCGGCTGACGGCGGCACCAGCGCCAAAGCCGACGGCGGCAGCGACGGCGCCGGTGACGGCGGCGGCGGCAGCGGAGCCACGCTGGCGGCGGAGCTCCTGGTCCTGAGCAGCGCGCAGCAGGCGCGCCCCCTGCAGCAGCAGGGCGCGCAGGCGCCCGCCGCGGCGCTGGCGGCCTGCCGGCAGGTGCTCACAGCGGCGCTGTACCGACTGCAGCTGCCGGGCGGCTCGGATCAGCGGCCGCGCCTGCAAGAGCTGGCCGCGTGCGAGCTGCCGCTGCCGGACGCCTCGTGCAAGCTGCACGCCGGCAGCTGGTGCCCGGCGCGTGGGGAGCTGCTGCTGGAGCTCAGCTCGCCGGTGCGGCCGCGCAGCACGCTGGCGGTGGACGTGCGCGCGCTGGCTGCGGAGCAGCAGCAGCAGCAGCCTGCAGCGGCGGCGGCGGCGGCGGTGGCGCCGGGGCAAGCGTTCCGGCTGGTGCAGGCGCAGCCGTCGCCGCCGGGCTTTGAGCAGCACCGCTACGCCACGCTGCAGCTGGGTGTGCCGGTGCCGAGCGCTGGCAGCACGGTGCGGGTGCCGGTGTCGCTGGCGCTGAACGTGGAGCGCGCGAGCCTGCCGCCGGGGCTGCGCGGCGAGGCGCTGCCCGCGGCCGCAGCGCCCGGGGCGGCACCGCGCCGCTGCGCCGGCGAGCCGGCGGCGGCGGCCCGGGGCGCCCGGGTGCTGCTGGCCTGCTATGGCAGCTACGGCATCCGCGAGTCTGTTGCGTTTGATGCAGAGGCGCTGCAGCTGCTGGACGCCGGCTGGCTGCTCGCGGTGGCGCACGTGCGCGGCGGCGGCTGGCTGGGCCGCGCGTGGGCAGAGGCGGGCAGGGGCCTGGGCAAGCCCAGGGGCGTGGCTGACCTGGTCGCCGTCGCGCGATGGCTGCACGAGGTGCGGCGGGCGAGCTGCTGCCGGGCGTGTGTGCGAGCAGGCGCCGCCAGCGTGGCGCCGCGAGCCCAGGCGCTGCACGCGTGCGCACGCCCTCCCCCGCGCCGCCCGCAGGCCGGCCTGTGCGCCCCCGGCGGCCTGGCGCTGCGCGGCGCGTCCGCCGGCGGCTGGCTGGCCGCGTCGGCGCTGCTGCAGCAGCCGGGCCTGTTTGCTGCCGCGGTGCTCACCGTCCCCTGCCTCGACCCGCTCGGGCTGCTGCTGGACGAGCGGCAGGGTGAGCTGGAGCTGGGGCCGGCGGGCGAGGACGCGGCGGTGTTTGCCAGCCTGCGCGCGTGGGCGCCGTACGACCTGCTGGAGCAGCTGCTGAGCGGCGCGCCGGAGCAGGCCGCGGCGGCGCGGCGGTGGATGGCGCTGCCGCCGGGCGGCCTGCCGCGGTTGCTGCTGCGCGCGGCGCTCGCGGACGCCGAGGTGCCCCTGGCGGATCCGGTCAAGGCGACCGCCCGCCTGCGCCGCCTGTACGCGGCGGCGGCGGCGGCGGCGGCGGCGGCGGCGCAGGAGCGAACGGGCGCGGCCCCGCAGCACGCCGGCGGCGGCGACGGGGAGGAGCAGCGGCGCCTGCTGCTGCGCGTGGTGCCCGGCGGCCACCGTGCGTTTGAGGGGGACGTCAAGGAGGCCGCCCTGGCTCTGGCCTTCCTGCTGAAGGGCGTTTGACGAGCGAGCGCCTGAGTCACCCGGCGCGCGCTGGTCCCGCCGGCGGCGCGCGCCCGCGCTGACGCCGGCGCCGGCCCACGCGGCCGCTGCCGGCTCAAACGCACCGCGTGCGTAGTTTGCCGCTCACTGCAGCGGCCCCGGGCCCGGCGCGGCGCTGGCGGCGCTGGGCACTCGGGTGTGACACCCGGCCATTGACCTCGCCGGCAGCCTCCCACGGCCCTCTCGCCGCCGCCCAGCGCCGCTCTTTGCGCACCCCAACCGCCCACCGTGGCGACGCGCTGCCGCGCGGGCGCGCGCGGGTGCGCCGCTCGCGGCCCGGCCCCTGGACCCTGTACTGGGCCACATGGGGCCACCTGGGCCGGCCGCCCGCGCCGCGCGCACTTGATCCCCCGCCGCCCCACCCGTCGCCCAGAGCTGCCCGCCGCCGCCGCGCCCGTGTTCGCCGCGCCCCACGCCCCCGCAGCGCAGCAGCAGCAGCAGCAGCAGCCCGCCCCCCGCCCGCCGGCAGCACGCGCGCAGGCATGGGCGTCGCGGCCGAGCAGGTCGTTGGCAAGATGGCCGACGACTTCTCCACCTTCTCGCTGCCCGTGGACACGGAGCACAAGGCCACGGTCATGCGGCCCTGGTGCGCGCCATCCCGCGCCCCACCCGGCGCGACGGCTGCGAGCGCGCGCGCCGCGCGCCGCGAGCGCCCGGCTCACGCGCCGCCCGCCGCGCCCAGGTACTTCAACCGCCCCCACATGTCCGCATTCCACTTCAGCTGGCTCGCGTTCTTTGCGGGTGCGCCCTGCTGCGCGCGGCGAGCCCGCCCTGCCCCGCTCAGCGCCGCACCGGCGCGGGGGCAGCTCAGGCGACCTCTCCGGGCAGCGGCAGCAGCGCCCGGCGCCCACGCGCGCCGGCGGCGGCGGCCCCTGGCGCGGCGAGGGGGCCACCGCCGCCGCTGGGCGCGCGCCGCGCCGCGGCGGCGCAGCCAGGGCCAGGGCCAGCCCCAGCCAGCCCCAGCCAGCCGCAGCCCGGAGCCGCGCGCCGCTGCGCACGCCGGCGCCGGCGCCCACCGGCCCGCCGCCGCGCCCGCGCCCGCCCCCGCGGCCCGCAGCGTTTGTAAGCACGTTTGCGCCCGCCGCGCTGCTGCCGGTCATCCGTGACAACATCGACCTCACCAAGACCGACCTCGGCAACGCCGGCATCGCGGCGGTCTGCGGCGCGATCGCGGCGCGCGTGGCGATGGGCAACTTTGTCGACGTGTACGGCCCCCGCTTTGGCATCGGCCTCTGCATCGGCCTCACCGCGCCCGCCGTCTACTGCATCGCCCTCTGCACCAACGCCGCGGGCTTCATCATCTCCCGCCTCTTCATCGGGTGCGCGCGCCGCCCGCGCCGACACACACGCCGCGCGGGCGCCGCCCGCGCCGCCGCGCCGACGCGCGCCCCCGCCCGGCGCCGCGCAGGTTCTCGCTCGCCACGTTTGTGGCGTGCCAGTTCTGGTGCACCAGCATGTTCAACACCAAGGTCGTCGGCACGGCCAACGCGCTCGCCGCCGGCTGGGTGCGCCGCCGCGCCGCGCCGCGCGCGCGCGCGCGCCCTGCTCCGCCGCGCCGTCCCCCGCGCGTGCGCGCGCGCGCGGGCCCCGCGCCGTCTCGCGCCCCCTGCGCGCGGCTCACCGACCCCCCCCCCCCCTCCCTTGCTCCTCCCGCAGGGCAACATGGGCGGCGGGTTCACGCACTTCCTCATGCCCCTCGTGTTTGACGGCATCAAGAACAGCGGCAGCCCCGGCTTCCAGGCGTGGCGCTGGGCGTTCTTCGTCCCCGCGAGCTTCCAGGTCCTGCTGACCATCTGCACCATGCTCCTCGCCCAGGACCTGCCCGACGGCAACTACGCCGCGCTCAAGAAGACGTGCGCCGCTGCCGCGCCGCGGGGGCCTGGCTGGGGGCGCTGGGCCGCTGGGCGGAGGGCCCCGCGCGCGCGCGCGCGAACGGCGCCCCCGCGCCCGCCGCCGACGCCGCCGCGCCCCGCCCCGCCCGCCCGCCTGTGTCTGTCGACCGCAGCGGCGCGATGAAGCGCGGCAGCGCGTGGGGCACCTGGAAGGCGGCGATCACCAACTACCGCACCTGGGTGGTGCGTGGCGCCCCGCCCGGCCGCCGCCCGCCCGGCCGCCCCGCTGCTCGCTGCGCCCCGCGCTCGCGCTCGCCGCCGCCCTCACATCCCCCCCCCTCCCACACACACACGCTCGCCCGCCCGCCCCCAGATGACGCTGACGTACGGCTACTGCTTTGGCGTGGAGCTGACGGTCGACAACGTGCTGCCCCAGTACATGTACGACCAGTTCCACCTCGACCTCCACATCGCAGGCCTGCTCGCAGCCATCTTCGGTGCGCGCCGCTGCTGCTGCGCCGCGGCGCCGCCGCGCCGCCGCCGCCGCCGCCGCGCCGCCCTCGGCCCGCACGCCCCCCTCGCCCTGACCCCTCGCCCTCCCGCCCGCGGCGCGCAGGCATGATGAACCTGTTCAGCCGCCCCAGCGGCGGGTGGATCAGCGACCTCGTCGCCAAGCGCTGGGGCATGCGCGGGCGGCTGTGGGCGATGTGGATCATCCAGACGCTCGGCGGCCTCTTCTGCCTCCTCATGGGCCTCACCAGCCACAGCCTCGGCGCCACGATGGCCATCCTCGTCATCTTCAGCATCTTCTGCCAGCAGAGCTGCGGCCTGAGCTTTGGCATCGTGCCCTTCATCAGCAAGCGCTCCACCGGGCTCGTCTCGGGCTTTGTCGGCTCCGGCGGCAACGTCGGCGGCGCCGTCACGCAGGCCATCTTCTTCAGTGAGCCCCGCCGCCGCACCGCCCCGTGCACTGCGCCGCGCACCGCGCCCCTGCTGCGCCGCGCCCCGCCCCGCGCCCCGCGCGCCCCCACACGCGCTCACACGCGCCCTCCCTCCCCGCCTCTCCGCCCCGCCCCTCCTCCCTCCCGCGCGCAGCCTACACGCAGCGCAGCGTGCCCGAGGGCTTCCTCTACATGGGCGTCATGACCATGGCCATCACGGCACTCTACCTCACAATGTACTTCCCCATGTGGTGCGTGCGGGGGGCACCGCCCGGGGCCGGAGGCGCAGCGCGCGGCACCGCGTACGCGCGGCGCGCCCGCGCGCGCCCACGCCGCGGCCCGCGACCTCTCACCCCCTCCCCTCTCCCTTCCCCGCCGCGTCACCGTCAGGGGCGGGTGCTTTGCCAAGGCCAAGGAGGGCGTGGTGGAGGAGGACTACTACCTCGCCGAGTGGTCGCCCGCGGAGCGCGCGGAGGGCCTGCACAGCGCGAGCCTCAAGTTTGCGTACGAGTCGCGCAGCCAGCGCGGCTGGGGGCGCGCCGGCAGCGCCGGCGCGCCGCCGCCGGGCGTGGCCGTGACGGACAGCGCCAACTCGGTCGCCGTGCCCGCGGGCAAGGTCTGAGCGGCCGCCCAAGCGCCGCGGGCTCCCCGCGTCGCCCGCCCGACGCTCGCACTCTGTCGACGACTGCGCTCGCCGGCTGCCTGGCCGGCCTCCCTGCCACTGGGTGCGCGTGCGCGCGCGCGCGCGAGCTCCGTCCCGGCCGCCTCGGTCGAGGCCGCCGGCGAGCCGCGGCGCGCCGCCGCAAAGCTGTAGGGTGCTGATCTGGTGTCTTGAATTGCTGTACATCTGTGCGCGTGCGTGCTGAACTTGGCTTGGGCTGCGCGTCGGGGGCAAGGCAGCGCAGCATGGGTGGTGGGCCGCGCCGCGCGCACGGCTGGCTGGCGCGCGCGCGGCTGCATGGCTGCAGGCCACCGCCGCACGCGCGCGCGCGGCGGGGCAGGCCCCTTGTACACACACAACACGCTGCTGGCCCGGGTGGGAGCGAGAGCGGCGTGTGCTCGGGGGGCCGAGGGAGTGTGTGTGCGTGGCGCCCGGCCACGTGGCGCCCTCTGCAGCGCGCTGCGGCGGCCCTGGCGGCATTCGCCCGTGCCGCGTGCGCAGACAGTCGGCCCTGCCGGCAAGTAAGGCAGCGCATCTGCCCGACCGCGCAGCAGCGAGCTCCCGTCCACCAGCCGCGCGACGCGCGCGTCGCGTGCGTCAGCCGCGCGGCTGACGCAGCAGCTGCTGGCCGCGCGGGCGGCCGGCGCGGGCTTCAGCCTCGCGCCTGGCGGCGCCGGGCGGGCGGCGCCGCCGGCCTGCGCGTGTGCTGGTGGGAGCAAGTCGAGGCGGCTGTGCAGGTGCCCCGCGCCCGGCGCAGCAGGGGGCTGCAGGCAGCGGCGGTGCGCGGGCGCGCGGCCGGGCGGCGGCCGCGCGCGCGCCGCCCCGGTGACGCCGGCTGACCGACGCGCACGGCGCGGATCGCCCGACCGCCGCCAGCCAGAATACCTCTCTGGCCGATCGGTGGGCGGACCGACGGGGGGGAGGGCGAACCCCGGCCGGGTGCGGCGGGGGCGAACCCGCGAGGCTCTCGCCGCCCGTGTGGCGCGCCGTCGACGCCCGCCCGCCCGCCAGTCACTCATTCGACCACCATGCAGCGTCTGGCGCGTCGCTAGGGCCGCACCCGCCGTGCTGCAGGGCGTGGGGGGCCGGGCTGCATCCCGTGGCCTCGGCGAGCATGCCGCGCCGGCGCGTGAAGGTTAGGGCCGGTGCTGGCTCCTCGAAAAGCGCCCGGCGCAAGGGTCTGACGGCTGAGATTGACGGCCTGACCCGCGACCTGGCCAGCAAGCTCGAGCAGCTCCAAGTCGCGCAGCAGCAGCACGCCGCCAGCAGACATGAGGTGCGCCGGGGCAGCGGGCGCCCGCCTGGTGCTGCTGGGCCGTGCTGTGCCGCGAGGGCGCGCCCCTGCGGCCCTGCGCAGCGGGCGCCAGCAGCCCGGCGCGCGCGCCGCCAGACGGCGACCGCTGCCGCCACTGCCGCTGCTGCCGCCGCCGCCCGCAGCACGACCTGCTGGTCGGCTACTGCGACGCGCTGCAGTGGGCGTTGGAGTACATAGCGGCGTCACGGCAGCAGCAGAGCGGCGATGGCGACAGCGCCGGCGGGGAGTCGTGCCTCGAGCTCGCGCGCAGCGGCAGCTGCTGCAGCGGCGACGGCAGCGGCAGCGGCAGCGGCGCCTGGAGCGGCGGGGGCGTCAGCGGCGGCAGCGGCTGTGCGGCGCCCGCCCCCAGCGAGGGCGAGGTGTCGCTGCTGGAGCAGCTGGTGCGGCTGCCGTACAGCACGGCGCCGCCGGGGGCGCCGGCAGGGCACGGCAGCGCCTGCGCGCCCGGCGGCGCCGCGTGCGCGCCCGGCAGCGAGTACGCGCCGGACGCGGCGGCAGACGACCGCATCGCGCCGCGGCACGACCCTTTTTTGTTGTTTCGGTGGACGATCATGCAGGTGCGGCGGCCGGCGGGGTCGCCGGCGGGGCCCCAACCCAGCCGCGGCTGGGCACGGCGCGCAGCTCAGCGCGTGGCCAACGCGTGTGGCCGAAGCGCCGCCCGCCGCCCGCAGCCGCGCTTCCCTCAGGCAGACACGGTGAGCTTTGAGGAGGTGCTCGCCACCATGGGCGGGGTCGAGCGCGAGATGACCGCCTGCATGCTGGCACTGGACGGCGCCGCCGCGGGCGGCGCGGGCTACGCGTGCACCGCGCCCGGCCAGCCGCCGCCGGTTGCGCGCATCAAGGCCGCGCTGTGCACCGGCCTGAACCTGATGCTCAGCCTCGGGCTGGCTCGCCGGCCCGTCCTGATCATGCAGGCCGCCCTGACCAACCGCGCGACGGGCGAGCTGGCCACAGAGCACAACCTCGCGCACTTCATGGCAGTCGTGCGGCTGCTGCGCCTGAGCCCCGACCAGGTCGCCGACATGCTGGCTGGGCTGGCTGCGTTCAACCGCCTGCACGCGCCGCTGCTGGAGCAGGTGCGCTGCGGGCGGGCGGGCTGGCGAGCGGACCGGCGGGCGGCTCTGCTCACAGCGGGCGCTGTGAGCGCGCCCCCTCTCACCCTCGCGCGCTGTCACCGCTGCCGCCGCCTGCAGGTGCGCGAGCTGCAGACGCAGCTGGCGGCCGGCGACGACACCAGCGCGCGCAGCAGCATGCTGCAGCACCTGGAGCGCACGACGTCGGACAGCGCCAAGGTCGACCGCGTGGCGGCGCTGTGGCGCAAGTCAAACATGCTGCGCGGCGTGCTGCACTTCATGCTCTATGGCGCCCTCACCTGGAGCCAGGTGGCGCGGCTCTTCGCGCACGTGGCGCCGTACCTGCCATCCGCGCCCCCCCTGGGGCAGGCTGTGGCGGCCGTCGCCGCGGCCGGCGCCGCGCAGGAGCAGGCGGGGCAGGCCACGGCGTACACGTCTGCCGCGCAGGGCGGGGACGCGGGGTGGTCGCCAAACGTCAGCAACACCGGGGGCCCGGCCAGCTCCGGGGGCGCGGCCACGGTCTAGGCGGTTGCTGGCCAGGCGCCACACCGGCCGTGAGCATGGCGCAAGGTTCTGTGCATTGCTTGGGCTCGCGCGGGGTGTGCACGACCGTTGCACGGTGGCTTTGGGTCCTCTGCGGTGTATTTGGTGGCGGATCCACGTTGATTGAACGGCCAACCGGTGGAGGACTGTTCAAAGATGTGGGGGGGGGGCATCCATCACGAACGAGCGCAGGCACAACAGAGGGCACGCCAACCGACAAACGCACCGCGCACTGGGATTTTCAGTCAACACTGCTCCTGGTTTTTCTCGCGCCCCCGCAACGAATGGTGGTGCAGTGCGTTTCACGGACGCCCGAAAAAGTGAGCGGGGCGGGCGGGCGCGGCAGCCAGGCGCGCGCCGCCAGCTGTGCGCTGCGCCCGCTGGCTGCGGCGGCGGCGGCACGGCCTGCCCGCCGCGTGGCGCGTGTTGCTGCCCGGCGTGGGACGGGCAAGGGCGGGGCGCCGCATGTTTTGCGCGCACTGTTGGCACGCACGCGACGCCCCGCCGCGTTGTAGAGTGACACTTTGTGGCCCCGCGCTCACACCAGCGCTCGCGCCTATGCACACCGCCCCCGCGACACCTCCTGTCCCGACGTCGCCCGTCTCCGCGAACCTACCCCACCAGCAGCACGCAGCGAGCTCGTCCCACCATGCGCCGCGCGACGCGACTGACGCAGCAGCTGCTGGCCGCGCGGGCGGCTGGCGCGGGCTTCAGCCTCGCGCCTGGCGGCGCCGGGGCGGGCGGCGCGCCGGCGTGCGCCAATGTGGCTCGCTGGATGTCGGGGGCACCCGTGAACGCCAAGGAGGGCAAGGTGCTGCACCCCGACCTGCTGAACGACAACCTCAAGAAGACGCAGTACGCGGTGCGCGGCGAGCTGTACATGAAGGCCGAGGAGCTGCGCCAGGCGGGCAAGGAGATCATCTTCACGAACGGTGCGCCCCCCTGCGCCCCGGGGGCCGCCCCCAATGCGCCGCGCCGGCGCGTCCTCACGCCGGCGGCCTGCCCCACGCAGTGGGCAACCCGCACCAGCTCGGCGCCAAGCCCATCACCTTCACGCGCCAGGCGCGCCGCGCCGCGCCGCGCTGCGGCCGCCCCGGCGGCGGCGGCGGCCCTCCTCACCGCGCGCCCCGCGCGCGCCGCGCAGGTCATTGCGCTCGTGGCCGCGCCGTTCCTGCTGGACCACCCCAAGGTCGGGGAGATGTTCCCGGCCGACGCCATCGCCCGCGCGCGCGAGCTGCTGCAGGCGTTCAACGGCGGTGCGCTGCCGGGCGGCGCGGCGCGGGGCGAGGGCGGGGCCGGGCGGAGCAGGGGCGCGGGGCGGCGCCGAGCGAGCGGGGCGGGGCGCGCGGCGCCCCGCGCCCGACGCGCGCCCGCCTCCGCGCCGCCGCGCGCCAGGCGTGGGCGCGTACCAGGACTCGCGCGGCAACCTGCACGTGCGCGGCGAGGTGGCAAAGTTCATCGAGGAGCGTGACGGCGTCGGCCCGGCCGACCCCAACGTGCGTGCGCGCGCGCGCGCCCGCCCGCCGCCGCCGCCGCCGCCGCCGCCGCCGCCGCCGCCGCGCCCGCGCCTGCGCCCGCCATCGCCCCGCCCACGCACACACGCCACCCTCTCCCCTCCCCACTCCACGCACGCCTGCTCAAACCCACGCACACACACACACACGCCCTAAAACCCTCAACCCTCAACCCTCACCCCCCACCCCGCACCCCGCAGCACATCTTCCTGACCGATGGCGCGTCGCCCGCGGTGCGCCTCGCGCTCAACGCCATACTGCGCGACAGCAGGGACGGCATCCTGGTGCCCATCCCGCAGTACCCGCTCTACTCAGCCTCCATCCAGCTCCTTGGTGAGCGCGCGGGCGGCGCGGGCGGGCGGGGGCAGCGGGGCGGGCGCGCTGGGCGCGGCCACGCGGCGCGCGGGCGGGCGGAGGCAGCGCCGCGGCGCGCGGCGCGGGCGTGCTGGGGGCGGCCGGGCGGGCGCGGCCGGGGGCTGGAACGGCGCCGCGCCGCCGCCGCGCCGCCGCGCCGCCGACGCGCCGACGCGCCGACGCGCCGGCAACGCACCGCGCTGCGTGCTCCCAGGCGGCACGCTGGTGCCGTACGAGCTGGACGAGGCGGCCAACTGGGGCCTCGACATGGCCAGCCTGCGCAAGGCGGTGGCCGACGCGCGCGCGGCGGGCAAGGCGGTGCGGGGCCTTGTGTTCATCAACCCCGGCAACCCCACGGGGCAGTGCCTGAGCGCGGAGAACCTGCGGGTGCGCACGGCGGCGCGGCGGCGCGGCGGGCAGCGGCGGCATGCAGCCCGGCGCGCGCGCTGGGTCGGCGGCTGCGCCGGCGGCCAGCAGCGGCCCGCCGCCGCAGCAGCGGGCCCGCCGCCGCAGCAGCGGGCCCCTCACACTCTTCTCACACTTCTCTCACGCTCTCGCGCGCCCTCACACTCCCCCCCCCCCCCCCCCCGCCGCGGCCGCCCCCGCCCCCCGCCCCCCAGGAGCTGATCAAGTTTGCGTACGACGAGAAGATTGTGCTCATGGCCGACGAGGTGCGCGCACACGCGCGCAGGCGAGGGGGCCCCGCGCCGCCCCCGCCCGCCCTCTTCACCCCCCTCACCCCTCACCCCTCACCCCGCACCCACACGCCCCGCCCACGCCCCCTCGCCCCCTCACCTCACCCCCTCCACCCCCCCCCCCTTCACCTCAACACACTCAGGTGTACCAGGAGAACATCTACCAGGACGAGCGGCCCTTTGTGTCGGCGCGGCGCGTGCTCAAGCAGATGGGGCCGCCCTACGCCGACGCCGTCGAGCTGCTCTCATTCCACACCGTCTCCAAGGCGCGTGCCTGTGTGGCGCAGGGGGGGGGGGCGGGGGAGGGCAGGGGCGGCACGCGGCGCGGCGCGGGGGGGGGGGGGGGCGGGGCGGCGGATTTTGCGCCGCGGGGGCCGGCATCCGATGCCGCCGCGCGCCGCGCGTCGTGTGCCGCGCCGCGTGTGCGCCGCGCAGGGCACGGGCGGCGAGTGCGGGCTGCGCGGCGGATACGTGGAGCTCACCAACCTGCACCCCAAGACCGTGGAGGAGCTCTACAAGGTGACGCCTCAACCCTGGGGGCCACCACGCGCGCGCGCCCGCGCCGCGCCGCAGCGAGCGCCCGCCCTGCGCGCGCACACGCACCCACGCGCCCGCCTGCGCCCGCCCGCGCCCACGCACCCGCCTCTCCCGCTCCGCCCGACCGCACACGCTCCTCCGCGCACACGCTCCTCCAGGTCGCGTCGATCAACCTCGCGCCCAACGGCGTCGGCCAGGTCGCGATGAGCTGCCTCGTCAACCCGCCGCGCCCGGGGCAGCCCAGCCACGCGCAGTGGAAGGCGGAGCGCGAGGCCGAGCTCGCGAGCCTGCGCCGCCGCGCGCACATGGTCACCGACGGCTTCAACTCCCTCGAGGACGTGACCTGCAACTTCACTGAGGGCGCCATGTACTCCTTCCCCCAGGCACGCACAGCTGCCGGCAGCGCGCGCAGGCCGTGCGGCAGCACAGCGCGCACAGCACGCGCGCACAGCACGCGCGCACAGCACGCGCGCGGCGCACGCGCCGGCGCACGCGCCGGCGGCGGCGGGGCGTGCCGCGCGCGCCGCTCGCGCGCCGCCTACGCGCTGCCACCGCGCGCGCCGCGCGCCGCCGCAGATCCGGCTGCCGCCCAAGGCGCTCGCCGCGGCGGCAGCGGCGGGCAAGGCGCCGGACGTCTTCTACTGCCTGCGCCTGCTCGAGGCGACCGGCATCTCCACGGTCCCGGGCAGCGGCTTTGGCCAGGCGGCGGGCACGCTGCACCTGCGCACGACGATCCTGCCGCGCGAGGAGAAGATGGCCGAGTTTGTGGAGCGCTTCAGGAAGTTCCACGAGAGCTTCATGGCGCAGTACAAGTGAGGCTGAGAGCTTCATGGCGCAGTACAAGTGAGGCTGAGAGCTTCATGGCGCAGTGCAAGTGAGGCGGCGCAGCCCGCGCGCGCGAGGCGCAGCGAGGCGCGGCCGAGCCTCACGGCGCGGTGCACGCGGGAGGCGCGCCAGCAGGTGCAGCGAGTTGCTTGGGCCCGCCGCCCGCCGCCCGGCGGCGGCGGGCGCGCGCAGGTTTTTCGGCCGCTCGCCGGCGGCTGCACCGCCGCCGCCGGCGCCGGCGGCGCGTCCAAATGTTGGGGAGCCGCGCGCCGCCCAGGGGGGCGGCGCCGCGGCCGCAAGCCAGCCGAGCAGGCTGGCGGGGAAGGGGTCGGCCGACGCAGCGGCACACAACGCAAACTGTAGAGACAGCAAGCAAGCAGTGCGGGGCGTCCTGGCGCCACTTTTCTCTCCACCTGATCTGAGCCTGCAGCCCTCCCACCCCTGACCACACCACGTGTATGCCTAGACGCGCCCGCCGGGCGCCGCGCGCTCTCGCACTGGCACTCTTGCACTGGCACCGGCGGCGCGCGCGCGCCGCAGAACGCGGGCGCCACGTAACGCTCGCCTGCGTGTGTGTGCAGCGCGCCCCGCGCGACGCAGACAGGGCAGCGCCGGTCAGGCGGCAGGCGAGCGGCCGGCCGGCGGCGCAACTGCTGCACTGGCCAGCGCCTCGCAGGACGACGCCGGGGCCCCGCGCTCGCCCGCAGCTCCCACCACTCAACGCGTCCCCTCCGCGCCCACGCGTCGCCGGACGAGCTCCGTGCGCGCCCGCCCGCAGCTCCCGCCGCTCCACCGCGTCCCTGCGCGCGCGCCGGCCTTGCAGCAGCCGTCGCGATGGCGCGTTGCACCCTCTCCACCGCAATGGCCTGCCTGGTCGCCGCAGCGGCGCTCACAGGTGCGCCGGCGGGGCGCTGTACTGCGCGCGCAGGTCGCGGTCAGCTCCGCCCGCAACTGCTGCACGCGACGCGCCACGGCAGCGCGCGGGCGGGCGTCGCGTGCGAGTTTACGGCGCCGTAGCGCGGCGCCGCGCGCTGGCGCGCCGGCCCGACAACGCGCCGCCCGCGCCGCCCGCCGCGCCGCGCCGCCGCCGAGCCGCGCTCGCGCCGCGCGCCGCCGCGCAGTCGCGCTGGGCCAGGAGCGCACCTTTTACGACGTCCTCAAGGCCGACCCCACGCACAAGCTCATCATGCGCGCCGTCGACGGCGACGCGAGCGGCGCGACCAAGGCGCTGCTGTCGCGCAGCATGCCGGTCACCGCGCTCGTGCCCACCGATGCCGCGTTCATCCAGGCGGGGCTCAAGTACAAGCTCGGCAGCCGGCTGGAGGACATGAAGAAGTTCATGGCCAACACCTGCCTCATCAACGCCATCCTGCGCCAGCACATCGTGCCCGGCGTGTACTCGTCGACTGAGGTGCGCGCGCGGCGCGCGCGCGCGGGGGCCGGCGCGCGGGCCGGGCGCTGGCGCGCGGGCCGGGGCCGCGCAGCCCAGGCCGGCGCGCGGCGGCGGCCCAGCCGCGCTTGTGTGCGCGCGCGCGCGCGCAGCTGCGCGGCATCTACTCCAAGCCCAGCATGCTGGTGACCAAGAAGTATGACACCGCGGCCAAGGCCAACATCAACGTCAACTGGCCGCTGCGCTTCAAGTACCTGTGAGCCCCGCGGCCGCGCGCGGCGGCGCGGCGCGCGGCGGCGCGGCGCAGGGCGGCGCGGCGCAGGGCCAAGGGGGGCGTCATGCGCCCGCCGGCCGCGCACCGCGCCGAGCGCGCGCGCCCGCCCCCCGTGCCGCCCGCCGCGCAGCAACGCCACGGGCGCGCTGACGGTGAGCAGCGCGGCGGTGGACGGCGTGACCAAGAAGCCCATCATCAACGGCACGCTCACCGCGCCGATGGACGTGGCGGCCGGCGGCGGCGTGGTGCACAACATCAACACGCTGCTGCTGCCCACGGTCAACATGACGCGGCTCATGCAGATCACCAACTGCACGCCCCCCGCGACCGTCTGACGCAGCGCGGCGGACGACGCGGCGCCCGTGGCGCGCGCGCCGCAGCAGGCGCTGCGGGCGCGCGCCCGGCGGCGCGCCTCCTTGCAGCCCCGCCAGCGCGCGGGCTGAGCAGCGTGTAGGGAGGCGCCGAGCAGCGGCGCCATCGTTCCAGAGAACCCAATCCCTGGCTGCCTGTGCGCCGGCACAGCGGCGGTCCGCCATCTGTGGGCCGCCGGCGGCCGGCGCGCGGCGGCGCGCGGTCTGTGGCTGGGCTGCGGTGCGGCGGCTGTGCAGTAACGCGCGGCGTAACGCTGACCGGCCCTGCGCTCGCTCTCGCCGCCCGACGCGCGCGATCGACCGGGGCGTTACGAAGAGCTCGGCAGCGCGTGCCGAGCAGCCCACAGAGACTGCGCCGCTTCCACATTGTCCGCCAGACCAGTTCACACCGCCGTGCCGCCACGGAGCGCGCCCGGGCAGGATTTTCACAGCCCCCTGCACAGGCCCCCACACAGCTGTGACCTGAAGGTCACTCCAGCTCTGCTGGGCAGTTGGCCGGCACCGCAAACGGCGAGGCCATGCGCCGCTGGCCGGGTGACGCAGCCGCCGGCAGCAGCCTGTCCATGCCGCCGCTGCCCCATGGCGCCACAGGCGCAGCCGTGCTCTCGCCCGCCTCGCTAAGGCCGCTGCGGGCGGCGCAGCCAGCGGCGGCAGCGGCGGCGGCCGCAGCGGCAGCCACGTGCGCCAGCGAGCCAGCGGGCGCGCTCCAGCCCAGGCCGCCTGACAGACTCAGCAAGCCCAGGCAGGCAGCAGAGCCGGGTGAGGGGCTGGGCGCCGCCACCGCCACTGCCGCGCCGTTGGCTGGCTCCTGCTCGGGAGCGTCAGCCAGCCACAGCCTGGGCGTGGCCGCCATGTGGCCGGCCGGCACGCCCGCCCGGCTGAAGCTCGCCCCTGCAGCCGCCACCGTTTTGTGGTCGGGCGACGCCGCCCGCTGGCGCAGGCTGGGGTGCTGCCGGGGGCCCGCACGCGGGCTGAGGCCGCTGTCGTCCCTGGCACCACGCAGCCAGGCCCCAGCGCTGCTGCCGGAGCCGGTCCTGCTGGAGAGGTGAGGCGGCACGGCCTCACCGTCGCCCTCGCCCTCCCCCCCTCCGCTGCTGGCGCCGCCGGTGCTGCCTCGGCTGCGGTCGCTGCCGCCGTCGCTGCTGTTGCTGCCGCCGTCGCTGCGCTGCCGCGCGTCCAGGTCAAACCTGACCGCGCTGGACACGGAGTCGCCCCTCACCAGCGCGGCGCCCGGGCTGACCGCGCCACGCAGCGGTGCGGCCGGGCTGCCGAGCGCTGCCAGGCGCGCCGGCTGCGCGCCGAAGGTGCCCGAGGCTGCGGGCGACAGCGCCGCCAGGCCCGGAGCCGCGGGCCGTGCCGGCGACGCCGCGCCGCCCTGCGGCGACGGGAGGCCGGGTGCGGGGCCGGTGGCCTCTGGCGGCGCGACGCTGCAGGTCGGCAGGTAGCGCGACGCGGGCTTGGACTTGGCCCGGCCGCCGCCCTTGCGGCGCTGCGCGAGAGGGGCGGGCGGCAGCAGCGCGCGCGAGTGAGCGGCACGAGCCGCCCTGCTGCTCGGGCGCGCCATGCCATCCTCAGCCACAACGCCCAGCGCTCTGCACCCGGCCCGGGCCGCACCTTGCTGGGCAGCCCGTCGCTGGCCGCCTGCGCCGCCGCAGCAGCCGCCGCGCGCGCGCGCTGCCGGACCATGACGATGGCCACGGCCGCCGAGCACACCGCCACCACCGCCACGGCCGCCGCCACGGCGACGCCCACGACCGTGCGTGGGCTTGAGCCGCTCGGCGCGAGGCTGCCCGGCAGCAGCGCAAGCGCGCCGGGTGCAGGCACCAGGCCGAGGGCGCTCGGCCCGGGCGCCGACAGGTCGACCACCTGGGGCACGCCGGCCGAGAGCACGCTGAGGCCCTCGGCCGCGAGCACGCCCGGCAGCGCGCTGCTGCTGCCCAGCCACGCCTGCAGCCGCGTCACCACCTCGCCCGCGGCGCCCGCGCTGGTGCCGACCGCCTGGCTGACTATGATCTGGACCTCGGGCAGCTGCCGCACACGCAGCGAGGGGGGCGGCGGTGCGCGCTGCGCCGCGCTCGCGGCGCTCGCCGCCGACAGCAGCGCGCGCTGCGGCGCGCCAGCCGCCCCGTCGTAGCTCGCCAGCAGCGCGCGGACGCACGAGCTGTTGGCCGCCTGGCCGAGCGTGAACAGCTCGGCGCACGACGAGCGCAGCGTGCGCGTCACGTTGAGTGCCTCCGAGGCGGAGCGGAGGCCATAGATGCTTAGCAGCGCCAGCACGCCGGGCGGGCCGCCGCCGCCGCCGAGCTGCGCCACGGACGTTGCTCCCACCAGGCGCCGCGTTGCAGCGCCGCCAGGTGGGTCGGCAACGGCTGCGGCGGGGCCGCTGGCGCCCGCCACCGAGCCGAGCCAGGCGGAGGCGCCCAGCCCGGCGCCGGGCGCCGCGGCGCCACTCGCGCCGCCCGGCCGCACCAGGGACACGCCCACCAGCACCGAGGGGCCGCCCGCCAGGACCTTGACTGCGTCAGCAAGCCGCGCAGCCGCAGCCGCCGCGTCTGCCTCGGACGGAGCCTGCAGCTCCAGCGCCTGCGACAGGAGGGCGGCGGCGGGGGTCGGGCGCCGCTCGTGCGGGCGCCGCCGCCGGGCGACGCCGGCAGCCGGCGGTGGCAGGCCTGGCCGCGCACCAGGCGCAGGAGGCAGGAGACGCGCGACGTGATGTGCTGCGCCTGCATCTGGGTGGCGTTCGCGGCCGCGCCCTCGAGCGCGGCCTGCAGCCGCGCCTGCCACGCGTCGGCGCCCGGGGTGCCGCCCGCTGCCTTGGCCAGCTGGTCCACGCTGATCGGCCGCATGCGCAGGCTGGCGACCACCACCTGCTCGTAGGCAGCCGGCTGAGGTTCGCCGCTCGCCGAAGCTGCCACCCCGCCGCTGGCCGCCGCCGCCGGCGCCGCCGCGGGGGCGCCTTGCATCGCCGGCGCGTCACCGCGTGCAGCGCTCCCGAGCGTGCCGACGCCAAGCTCAGGCTCCAGCCCCGCGGCCGCGAGAGCGCCAGCACCGTCGCTGCCGCCACTGGCGCCAGCGCCGCCGCCGCTCATGCGCGCGACGAGCGCCTGGGCGTCGGCCTCTGTCAGTGCGTCCAGGTCGGGCGGCAGGCTCTCCGCCGCGAGCACCGAGCCCGCAAGCAGCTGCAGCTCCAGCGCTGCCGCGCTGCCGACCAGCGCCGCCGTCGGCGGGGAGGGCGGCGCCGAGCCGCTCCTGTCGTGGCCGGCCGCCCCCACATCCCCCACCGGCCGACTACCCCCTGGCGTGTTCACCAGGAGCCCCGGAGCGCCGCCCACACCGCCAACAGCGGCTGTGAAAGCCCCCAGCAAGACGTCGGGCTGCGCACGTGCCAGGGCCAGCAGGGCCAGCAGCAGCGGCGCGCGCAACGGCAGCTGCCCAACGCCGCCGCGCGCACGCTGCGGCCACAGGCCGCGCATCGCTTGAGCTCAGGGGCTCATTCTGCTGCGACTAGGATGCTCGGCTGTGCGACGCGGCCGCGGCTGGCGCGGGCGGCAACGCGCGCTGAGGCGGTAGCTGCCCGGAGTGCGGACCGTGTCAGGCCTGATTGCGCTCGACGCTAGATAAACAGACCGCGGGAGCCTCCGGCGAGCTGCGCAGGACTGCGGAGCTGCGGCGGCGGAGCTGTCACGTCGGCTTGGCGGGAAGCGGCGGTTCGCGGGCCTCCTGCGCGCCCCGCCCTCCCCGTCACGCCCACCAGCTGCCCAGCAGTCGCCGCTGCCGCCCCGCGCCACGGCCGGCAAGGCCGAGGAGGCGCGCTGCGCCGCCGCCGTGCTCCTGGTCCTGGCCGCGCGCGCGCGACCGGCCGCCGGCCCGGGGCTCGCGGTCGTCCGTCGCAGCGCGTGACGGGGCGTGCACGCCGCGGCCTGCGGACGGCGGGTACTGCGTCAGCCAGCCCGACCACCCGACAGCAGGGGCTGGCGCCTCGGCGGCGGGGCCCGCCCTGGCGCCAGCGCCGAGCCGCAGGCCGCTGCCGCCGGCCGCGGGCGGCCCGGGTGCCGCTGCGCGGCCGCGGCCGCCCGGCGCCGCGTTGTCATAGTCGTCCGGCGCGCCAATGATCTCCTCCTCCGGCCGCACCACGACCTTGCGCTCCGCGGGCGCGACCGACGCGGCCGCGGGGCCAGCCGCCGCCGCCGCGGCGCCGCCGCCCGCCCGCGCCTTGCCCAACGCCGCCAGCAGGCCCAGCACCGGCTTCAACTTGTCGGCCAAGCTGGTGCCCGCGTCCGCGGCCGCGAGCGGCGCGCCCGTGGCGCCCGCCGCCGCCGGCACGGCCGGGCCGTCGCCGCTGCCGCCGCGCGCGCCGGCGAGCAGCTCCCCGAGCAGGCCGCCCAGCGCGGCCAGCGGGCCACTGCCGGCCGCCTGGCCGCCGCCGCCCGGCTGCTGCTCTGCGCTGGCCAGCCGCAGGTTGCTGTCGTTGCCGGCCACGCCGAGCGGGGCGAGCAGCCCCGCCAGCAGCCCGCCGGCGGCGCCGGGCGGCGGCGCGGCGGGCGGCTGTGCGCCGAGCGCGGGCGCTGCTGCGACGCTGGGCGGCGCAGAGCCGGGGAGCATGGTGTTCATGAGCGCCGACATGTCCACCGCGCTGCTGCTGGCGTTGCCGGCGGCGCTGCCGCTGGCGTTGGCCGGCGCGGCGGCGCCGCCGCCGAGCATTGCCGCCAGCAGCCACGCGGCCTCCTCCAGCTGCGGGGCCTGCGCCGCCGCGGGCGCGGCGGGCGGCTGCTCCGCCGCGGGCGGGGCAGCCAGCGCGGCTGCCGCCCCGCCGCCGCCGGCCGCCCGCGCGTCCACAGGGCTGGCGGGCGCCGGCGTGCCTGTGTCCTGCTGCTGCGCCGGCACATCCAGCACGGGCTCCTGCGCGGCCGGCGCCACAGGGACAGCAGCCGACAGCTGCGGCAGCTGCTCCGCGGCCGCCGAGGCGGGCGCCCCTGCCTGCACGCTGGGCCCCCTCTGGCCGGCTGCAGGACTCCAGGCTGTGACAGCCCAGGCCGGCTGCAGCAGCTCGGGCGCTAGCTGCTGCGGCGTGGGGGGCTGCTCAACCGCAGGGCTGGACAGCTGCTCCGGCGGCGACATGCCTGCGCTGGGCTGCTCCTCGGGCGGCGCGGCGCCACCCTGCTGCGCTCCAGGCTCCATGGGAGCCGCTTGCTGCTGCGCTGCCGCCGGTGCGAGCGCTGGCGGCAGGGGCGCGCTGGCGTACTGGCACGTGCCCGTGCCCCACACCAGCTGCAACTGCTGCAGCGCCCCCGGGCGCCCGTCTGCGCCGGGTGGCGAGCAGCGGCGGTGGGTCGGGGTGAGCGGCCGCGCTGCGGCGCGCGCGCGCTGTGGCCCCGCGCACTGCTGGGCCCCTGCTTGTGCCGCTGCGTCGCCGCGCGGCGCTCACCGCTGCCGGCGGGGTCCTGAGCGCCCATGAGGCCGACCAGGTGCGTGGCGCCGCGCGTGGGCGTTGCGACGATGGTGGGCGTGGGCGACGCGGCCGTGCCCGCCGCCACGCTGCGCCCCGCGCTCGTCGTCAGGCGCACGTACTCGATGCACTTGCGGGCCTTGGCCTCGACGCGCGTGATGGCCTCGCCCGGCGCCAGCTTCAGAGCCGTCTCGCGCGCGCCCGCCGAGCTGCCCAGCATGCCCGGCGCCGGCGGCGCGCCGGGCCGGCCGTGCACCGCCTTGGCGCCCCGCACGCAGCCCAGGTCGGGGCTGAAATACAGGGACAGCCCAACCAGCGGGCCGCTGTCGGCCAGCAGCGGCGTGTGGTCCAGCACCGCCGCGCCGCCGCGCAGCACGCCCACGGCCGTGACCGGGCCCGACGCCCTGTCCTCGCAGGCCGGGGCCGGCGGCTGCTGGGCCGCCGCTGCAGGCGGCCCCGCCGCGGGTGCCGCAGTCAAAGCTGGCGGCTCCGGCTGGGCGGGCGTGCCCGGCTGGGCGGGCTTCGCCTGCGGGGCGGGGGCATCGCCTGCGGGCACAGCGCCGGCCGGGGCCACGCCGCCGATGGCCCCGAGCAGAGGCAGGGCGGGTTTGGGTGCCGCCGCAGCCGCCGCTGGCTTGCTTGGCGCCAGCTTGGGCAGCGCCGGCAGCTTGAGCGCCGGCAGCGCAGGCACCCCCGGCACCTTGACCAGCGACGCAGCTGGCAGCTTGGCGGCCGCCGATGCTGTCGCTGGAGGTGCTGGGGGTGCTGCTTCGGCAGCTGGCGTCGTTGCCGCCACTGACGGCGCATCTGCGCCGGTCCACCAGCCCTCCGGCAGCGCGGCCGGCGCGGCCGGCGCTGCCGCAGGCGGCGCCGGCGCGTGAATGGCTGCCGCGCCCTCCGCCTGGGCGTCCTCGCCGCAGAGCACCTGTCCCCACACAAACTGAAGCTGCTGCAGCGCGCCTGCGGGCGGCCGCAAAGGCGGCCAGCGTGGGGCGGCCGGGTCGCAGCAGCCGCGCCGCCGCTGCCGCGACGCCGCCACCGACGCCGCCGCCGCGGCTACCGGCGCCGCCGCACCTTGCACGAGGGTGCCGCGGAACGAGAGCAGCTCCCAGCTGGGCAGCAGCGGCGCCACGACGGCCAAAGTGGAGCCCTCGTTGTACTGCGAGCCGATGCTGACGCTGCGGCTGGTGTTGGTGTGCCAGCGGACAAAGCTGATGCACCTGCAGCGGCAGGCGCGGCCGGGTCAGCCACGCGCGCCCGCGCCTCTGGTGCGCGCCAGGCGCCAGCAGCGTGCGCTCAGCCCCGCTGCGGCGCCGGCGCGCGCGCACTTGTGGTCCACCCCCAGCTCCACGCGCGCCACGCTCTCGCCCGGCCCCAGCGCGAGCAGCGTCGGCGCCACGCCCAGCTCCAGCCCGAGCGCCTGCGAGCCGCCCGAGGCGTACACCGGCTTCACGCCGGTGATGCACTTGGTGTCGGGGCTGTAGTAGGTGATCAGGCCCACCAGCCGGCCCGCGCTGGCGGCGGCCTTGCTGAGGTCGAAGAAGCCGCCGCTCGACAGCAGCGGCCGCTCGCCGTACAGCGCCGACTGCCCCCGCACGCGCTGCACGCACGCGTCGCCGCCGCCTGCGCCAGCGGTGTCACACCATGTGCGACGCGGGCGTGGGTGCGCAGCAGCGCCCTTGCGCCCGTGCCGCAGCCGCGCCCCCGCCCGGGCGCACCTGCTGCTGCTGCTGCCGCCGCTGCCGCCGGCGAAGCCGCGCAGCAGGCCAGCGCCACCACCAGCGCCGAAAACAGAGCTGTCGCAGCTCCGGGCGGGCCCGGGCCGACCATGTCGGCGCCCTGGGCGGCCGCCCGGCCGGCCTGGCGCGCGGGCGCCCCGCCTGCCTGCGCGTCTGCGTCGCGACGGGCTGGTGCCGAGCGCCTAGCGCCTGATCGAGCTGCGTCGGGCTCAATGGGCTGGTCGGCGCTGCGTGTTGGGGCCGGGCGAGCGGGCGGCTCACGGCAGTACGCGCGGGCGCGGGAATCGGCCGCGCCCGCGCTGCGCCCGCGCCCACCGCGGACCGGCACGCTGCCGCGACAGCGGCCAACGCTGGAACGCCGACCGCGGCTCTCCACGTGTGTGCACTGCCGCCGGGCGGCTGGGCTGCGCCGGCAACGCCGCGAGCTCGCCGCGTGCCTCGGCACCTCGGGCAACCTCGTCACACACCTGCCCGCGCCATCACATGCATGCAAAACTGCCCCTCCCCCATCGCCAGCTGCCGGCGGCCGCGGCCAGCGTCACACGACAGCACCGCGCACGCGCCGGCGATGCCGGTGGCACTGCCACCTGATCAGTGCTGTGCGAGTCCACCCGCGTGCCCCCGCACCGCGCTCTCGGGCGACCTGCCCCCAGTTTGCCGTTCCGCACCCAGCCGTGCAGCCTCCACGTTCGGTGTCAACCTTGACAGCTCGCCCGAGCCCGCCCGAGCCCGTTGGGCTGTGAGACGTGCCTGCTGCCTTGAGGCACGTGCGCGCGCGTTATAATCCCAAGCTGTGAGGCGCAGCCACAATGAATGAATCACCCCACTCCACCCCACCCCTGTTTGAACTGAAGAGCCCCCCCCCTCCTGCGCTGCCGGACACGCGTGCGGTCGTTCGTTGAGCTCTCAGCAGGGTGGCGACAGAGAACACAGATGCAGGACAACAAATTGCGCCGCTGCCAGCGGTGCGACCTGAGCCCCCGTGCGCACGCCGGCGCCAGCTCACAGCGCGCCCTCGCGCGCCAACGCGGCCACCGCCTGCGCCAGCACGGGCGCCGCAGGTGTGAATGGGCTGCTGAGCACCGCTACTCGCGCCAGCTGGCGCCACGTGAGCGCGCCGTACAAGGTGACGCCAAGCATGCCGCGCAGCAGCCCGCACTTGCTCGACAGAAGTGCCAGGCGGTCGAGCTTGGCGCTCTCCGCCGTCGTGCGCTCCAGGTGCTGCAGCATGCTGCTGCGCGCGCCGTCGTGGCCGCCGGCTGCCAGCTGCGTCTGCAGCTCGCGCACCTGCAGGCGGCGGCAGCGCGCGAGGATGAGAGGCGGCGCGCTCACAGCGGGCAGAGCCGCCCGCCCGCTGGCGGCGCACCTGCTCCAGCAGCGGCGCGTGCAGGCGGTTGAACGCAGCCAGGCCGGCCAGCATGTCGGCGACCTGGTCGCGGCTCAGGCGCACGCCCAGCACCACCGCCTTGTAGCGCGCGAGGTCGTGCTCTGTGGCCTGCTCGCCCGTCGCGCGGTTGGTGAGGCAGAGCTCAGTCAAGAGCTCGTTGCGCTTGGAGAGTGTTGCGCTCATCAACAGGTACATGGCCCTGCAAAGCGCGGCCTTGAGGCGGCTCAGTGGCGCCAGCTCGCCGCTGCACGGCCCGTCCAGCAGCACCAGGCTCAGGGCCAGCTCTTGCACGACCTGCGACGCAGCGGCGGCGGCCGCCGTCGGGCACACGGCGACGCGGCTGCGGCGCTTGCCGGCACCCGGCGCCCGGCCACGCCCCACGGCAGCCACGCACCTCATCCATGGCGGCGCACGCGCCCTCCAGGGTCAGCGTGTCGATGTTTGGAAAAGGCGGCTGCACCAGCAACCACCGCCACCAGCAAAACGGGTCGTGCCGCGGCGCGACGCGGTCGTCTGCCGCCGCGCCCGGCTCGTATTCGCTGCCGGGCGCGCACGCGGCGCCGCCGGGCGCGCAGGCGCTGCCGTGCCCTGCCAGCGCCCCTGGCGGCGCCGCGCTGTACGGCAGCCGCACCAGCTGCTCCAGCAGCGCCACCTGGCACTCGCTGGGCGCCGCCCGACCGCTGCTGCCGCTGCGGCTGGTGCTGCTGCGCGCGCGGTCGACGCACGGCTCTGAACTGGCATCGTCATCGTCGCTCTGCTGCTGCTGCTGGCCCGCCGCCATGTGCTCCAGCGTCCACTGCAGCGCGTCGCAGTAGCCGACCAGCAGGTGGTGCTGCGAGCAGCAGCGGCGGCAGCAGCAGCGGTCGCCGTCTGGCGGCGCGCGCGCCGGGCCGCCGGCGCCCGCTGCGCAGGGCCGCAGGGGAGCGCCCTCGCGGCACAGCGCGGCCCAGCAGCACCAGGCGGGCGCCCACTGCCCGCGCACCTCATGTCTGCTGGCGGCGTGCTGCTGCTGCGCCTGTTCGAGCAGCTCCAGCTTGCTGTGCAGCTCGGCTGTGAGGCGCTCGACCTCCGCCCGGCCACCCCGTCGACGGTCTGCCTTGGAGCTGCCGTAGGATCCAATCTTGACGCGCCGGCGCGGCATGCTTCCGCAGGAAGCAGCCCGGCCTCCCACGCCCTGCAGCACGGCGGGTGCGGCCCTAGCGACGCGCCAGACGCTGCATGGCGGTCGAACGAGTGACTGGCGGGCGGGCGGGCGTCGACGGCGCGCCACACGGGCGGCGAGAGCCTCGCGGGTTCGCCCCCGCCGCGCCCGGCCGGGGTTCACCCTCCCCCCGCCGTCGGTCCGCCCACCGATCGGCCAGAGAGGTATTCTGGCGGGCGGCGGTCGGGCGATCCGCGCCGTGCGCGCCGGTCAGCCGGCGTCACCGAAGTCGCGGCGCGCGGCCGCCGCCCGGCCGCGCGCCCGCGCAGCGCCGCTGCCTGCACAGCCCCCTGCTGCGCCGGGAGCGGGTCGGCGCACCTGCACAGCCGCCTCCACGTGCGGCACAGGGGGGCTGACTGTCTGCGCACGCGGCGCGTGGGGCGACCGCCGGGGCAGCGCGTTGCTCCTCGCGCCAGGCCGGGCGCCGCCACGTGGCGGCGTGCATGCAAACGCCGCTCTGCAGGTTGAAGCGGGCGCTGGAGCGCGGGTTGAGAGACCGCGCGGTTTGGGGCCGCCACAAAAGCGACGGCGGCGCCGACAAAGGGCGTGCCGCTCGCCCGCCGCCGCTTACAGTCCCTCATCGCCGACCCGACCTCACGCCCACGGACCGACGCAGCGACGCCCCCGAGCAGCCCGCCCGCACCGCCGGCACGCGACAGCCACATCCTCGGCGCTCCCTCCCCGCGCAGCGTCCCGCGCCGTCGGGCGCTGCCGGCATGGGCCAGCAGGACCAAGTCGCGCGCGTCTGGCCGGCCGCGCTGGACGTGGTCGCCGGCGGCGCTGGCTGGCCGGCGGCGCTGGACGTGGTCGCGTCCCTTGTGGCGACCACAGTCGCGCTGCTGTCTGCGCAGGGCTGGGTTCGCCTGCCCGTGCCGATCGTGAGCAGCCTGCTCTCGCTATGAGCCGGCGGGGGGCCGACGTGGCACCACCGACAGCGCGTGGCCGCCGCTGCGTCAGCGCCACCGCCCCGCACGTCGTCGACGTACCTCCTCCCCGCTACCACCAGCGAGCCCTGGATTGAAGGGCTCTGTACACACGTGCTGCCGCTGCAGCGCAGCACGGAATGAAATCACGCCGCAGCGCGGCCGTGACCGAGAGCTCCGCAGCGCTGTCGGGTGTGCCCGCCACGGGCTGGATTTGACTCGGGCGCACGTCGCTCGGCCGGCCGCGGCCCCGGCGCTGAATGAGCGCCGTGCGTGCGTGGCCGGGTCGGCGCGCCTACAGACTTGAACCGTTATGAATTGGCGCACGCTGCGTGCGTGTGCGCGCCGCTGCGCGCCGGGCACGAGGGCTGGCGTGCGACGGAACTGTGCCAGGAGTCGGTGCGAGGGGTCGGGCCGCGCGTGGGACGCGGTCGCGTGCCGCGTTTGTTGAGGTCGCGTGCCGCGTTTGTTGATGTCGCGTCCAAGGGGCGGGCGGGACGCCCAGAACCGGCCGCACACACGCACGTCTCTCTCTGTTGTGTGCCGCACGTCGGCGGCATTGACGCGAGAGAACGCACACAAGCCTCGCATTCGGGCCGGCAGGCGCGCGCCTTGTGTGCGCGGGCTGCTGCGGCCGGCGGGTAGTGGTGGTGGTGACCGGCTCGGGCGGCCGGCGCGCGCGCGCCCTGGACAAGGGCGGCGCCGCCGCGGTGCGCTGATGCTGCGGCGTTTCGTTCGTGGTCGTCGATTGTGGCGTTCAGATTGTGGCGTTCAGTTTGTAACGAGCCACCGTGCGTTCCACGGCTGCCGCCGCTCTCGCTCTCGCTCGCTGCCCCCGCGCCCCCACATCCTGCGCGACCACGCCCTGCCGGTGCCCTGCCGGCGCCAGCGCCTCCCCGCCCGTGCCCTGGCCCACGCGCCCGCGCAGCGGCGCCCGGCGCGCCTCTAGGCTAGCGCGACTCCTCGTACGCGGCGTACTCTGCGGGCGTGGGGAAGGAGCGGATCGTGTTCTCCACCATCGGCTCGCCCAGGCGGCCGATGAAGAGCGCCGCCGCGACCACGCCCGCCACGAGCGCGACCTGTGGGCGCGGCGGCGGCGGCGCGGGCGACGGCGCGCCGCGGGCGGGCGGGCGGGCGGGCGGGTGGGCGCGGCGGCGGCGTGCGCAGCGCGCGTGCGGCGCGCCCCGCTCGCGCGGCGCGGCGGGCGCGGGGCGCTGCGCTGCTGCTGCTGGGCGGGGCCTGTGCACCACGAGCGCGTTGCCGACGAGCGCGCTGTCCCACACGTCCGGCTGCCCCGCCTCGCGCGCCATGCGCTCCAGCTCCGCCTCCTCGTCCCGCAGCGCGGCACAGCGGCGGCGCCGCGGCGCCGGCGCGGCGGCGGCGGCGCGGCGCTGCGGCTGCGCAGCGCGCGCGGGCGCCTACGGCGCGCGGCGGCGGCGGCGGCGGCGGCGCGGGCGGCGGCAGCAGCGCGTCGGCGGGCGGCGGCGCGCGCGCTGGTGCCGCGGCGCGTGCCGCAGCCCCCTGCGCTGACCCCCGGCGCCCCAGGGCCGCAATTGGCCCGCACCAGGCGGCCACTGCTGCTTGGCGGGCAGGGCTGGCGGGCCGCGCCGTGGATCTGGGCGCCCCCGCTCGTCAGGGCGCGCAGGGAGGCCGCCATGGCGGTGGCGCGGAGCTGGTGGCCGGTGGCGTGCGGGCTGGCGCTGGCGCGGGCGGCAGCAGCGGGGCGGCAGCAGCGAGGGGCGGGCGCGGCAGCAAGCGTCAACCGGGTCGAGCGTAGCGTATGATGATGATCACGACTCCATCCGTGTGCGCGCTCAGCCTGAGCCCAGCCAGAACCCGGGCGAGGCTTGAACATCTTCGATTCGTCTGTCGCGCCCGCCCACGCTCGCAAGGCTCCAGCGGGCCACCCCGCGTCGCCTACCAGCTCACGACACGACCGTAGCGCCCGCCCCAGCAGCCCCCGCGGCCCCAGCGCCCGGCGCCACAACGCCCCGGCGCCCAGCGGGGCAGCAGGCCGCCCCGGCGGCGGTGGCGGGCGCCCAGGAGCCAGCGCATCGCCAAGCCTCGCGCGCTGCGGCCGCGGATCGGCGACCGGCAGCAACCGCCAGCTGCAGCCCAGCACTCAAATTTTCCGGCTCCCGAGACGCGCGCGCGCGCCCACAGGCGCCTCTCCCGGGCCGAGGCCCCCGCACCCGATCCGGCCAGCGCCGCGAGCGGCCAGGCGCCCCACCGGCGGCGGCGGCGGCGTCGACGGCAGCGGGCGCGGCGCCGGGAGCGCGCGGCGCGCGCCGGCCGGGCAGCGGCCCTGCAGGCAGTGGCGCAACACCACTAGGCGCATGCAGCGGCGGCCCACCGTCGCGGGCGCGGCGCGGGCGGCATGACCCCGGCGCAGCGGCCCGACCAGCGACCGGCGGCGCAGCACTGAGCGGCGGTGCGGCGCGCCGGCGCCCTCGGGTGGCAGCAGCAGCATGATCCTGCCGCCGGAGGGCTGGAGTGAGGTGTGGAACATCATCCTCGAGGAGCGCCAGGAGAGCCAGGAGCGCGGCCTGGCCATCCTCTTCTCGACGCAGGAGGTCGAGACCGTGTGCTCGCTCAAGCTGCTCGCGGTGCGCCGGCGCCGCCGCCGCGCGGGCGTGGCCGCGGCTGCTCGCCGCGCCGCGGCCGTGCGCCGCCGACCTCTCCGCACCCGCGCCCGCGCCCGCGCCGCGCCGCAGGTCGCGCTCAAGGCGCGCAGCGTGAACTATGCGCTGCTGCCGGTCGAGAACGTGGCGCAGCTGCGCGACACCATCGGCAGCCTGCTCGCCGACTCGGTGGTGCGGCCCGCGCGCCGCGCGTCGCGGCGGCGCGCGCGCCGGCTGCGCACGGCGCCGACGCGTGCCCGCCCGCGGCGCAGGAGCTGCGCACGGTGCTGCTGGTCAACTGCGGCGCGGGGCAGTGGGTGCGCGGCATGGTCCCGCCGAGCGCGCTGAACGTGCGCTTCGTCGTCGTCGACAGCCACCGCCCAGTCGACCCGCGCTACAACAACGGTGACGACCTCGAGAACGTGCTCGTCCTCGCCCACGACGACCCGCTGCCCGCGGCCGAGGTGCCGCCGGCGGACGCGATCGACGACCTCACCGACGCGGGTGCGGCCCGCGCCAGGGCCGCCGCCCGGCCGGCGCCGCGCCGCGCCGGCGGCGCGGCGCGGGCGCGCCGCGCTCCCTCACGCGGCGCGCGCGCCGCGCCGGCGGTGCGCAGAGGTCGTGACGCTGCAGGAGCTGGCGCGCGCCGAGGAGGAGGAGGAAGAGGAGGGGGGGGCTCCGACTCGCCCGCCAAGCAGGCGCGGCGCGCCGACCAGGGCGCCGTCAGCCGGCGGCACTGGAGGTGCGGGCGCGCCGGGCGGGGTGTGTGGCGGGCGGCGCGCCGCCGGCCCGTCGCCGCCAGCGCGCCGACCGGCCCGGCCCCGCCTGCCCGCGCGCAGGGACCGGGTGCGCGAGGTCAAGGCGCGGCAGGCGGCGGTGGCCGCCTACAAGGAGATGGGCAGCAGCTACGGCAAGCCCAGCCCGCTGGTGCTGCAGCCGCTCGTCGAGTGCCTGTGCGGGCGGCTGGACAACACGCTGCTCTGGTGCGCGGGGGGGGGGGGGGGGGGGGGGGGGGCAGCGGCTGCGCGGGCGGGCGGGCGACGGCGCGGGCGGCGGGCACGCGGGCGGCGGCGGCGCCGCGCCGGGCGCGCGCCCAGGCCCGTGCCGCGCGCCGCCGCGCCGCGCCAGGCCCATGTGCGTGGGCCTGACGGACCAGTGGATCCACCAGCGCCTCAGCAACCAGCACTACCAGGCCTGGTACAAGGACCTCGCCGCGCGCGTGGTCGCGCTCGAGTGCAACCGCCGCCACCGCGGCCAGGCGCCCGGCAAGCTGCCGCCGCAGAGCACCGCCGTCGTGCTGCCCTGCACCGACTACAAGTGCGCCGCGCCGCCAGCCGCGCCGCCAGCTGGCGCCGCCCGCCGCCCCCCGCCGGCGCTGCTTTCGTTTGCCGCTGCTGACCCGCCGCTGCTCTCGCCCGCCACGGCGGCGCTGCTGCGTGTCTGCGTGTGTCTACCTGCGCGCGTGCGCGTGTGCGTGTGCGCTGCCCCAGGCTGACGCTGTACCGCCACTGGACGCTGTTTGACGCCTTCCTGTACAGCCCCTACGTCGCGGCGCGCATGCAGACGTGGCGCGGCGGCGGGCAGGACGCGGTCGCGCTGCTGCTCGCGCGCATGGGCATCTCGACAGAGGCGGCCAAGAACGGCTTCGGTGCGGCGGCGCGGCGCGGCAGCGGGGGCCAGCACGGCGGGGCGGCGGCGCGGCTCGCCGGCGCCCCCCTGGCAGCGCGCGCCGCCGAGCGGGCGCCGCCGCCGCCGCCGCCACCGCCGCCGCCGCCGCCGCCGCAGAGAGCCTGCGCGGCGAGGAGCGGCGCGCGTTTGACGAGCAGCTTGAGGCGGCGCTGAAGACGACGCGGCTCTCGTTCGGCGAGCTCGCGTGCCACGGCTTCAGCATGCGGCACAACCGCAAGACCACGCAGGCCAGCGACGTCGTGCACGCCGCGACCGCGCTGCTCAGCGAGTATCGCGCCGTCGACGGCGACGCGGGCGCGAGCGCGGGCTTCTGGTGCGGCGTTAGGGCCTCAACCCCTGCCCGCGCGGCGCGGCGGCGGCGCGCCCGGCCGCTCGCCGCACGCGCTGACCGCCGGCGCGCGCTGGCGCGGCGCAGGGCCGCGGCGGAGGCGGTGGACCCGTCGACGGTGAAGGGCTGGGACATGCTGCAGGCGGGCGTGGCCATGGCCAAGGTGGTGATGCAGGCAATCATTCAGTGAGCACACGCCGCGGCACGCGCGCCGCGCGGCACCCGGCCGGGCTGCGACGGGGCTGCGGCGCGCGGCAGGGCTGCGCGGCGCGGCCGGGCTGGGCTGGGCGCGCGGGCGCCGCGGCGGCCCACCGCTGCCCGCGCGCGCGCCAGGGACGGCGGCGTGCTGACCACCGACCGCAAGCTCACCACCAACGCCTCGGCGCACTACCAGGTGCGCCCCCGACCGACCGATCCCCGCCCCCCTCCACAGCAGCGCCCGCCAGGCTGGGGGCTGGCCCCCAGGCCGCAGGCCCCCCCCCCCTGGGGCCTGCGTCGCCGCCGCGCCCAGCCCCGCCCGCCCGCGCGCCGAGCCCCGCCCGCGCCCGGCCCGCCCGCCCCCCGCAGGAGCTGCTGCTCTTCAGCACGCACACGCCCAACTCGCGGGAGTTCCGGCACCCGCTGACGCTGCTGCGCCTCGCGCAGTTTGTGCGCGACGCGACAAAGGTGCGGCGCCCGCGGCGACGCGCCCATCGCGGCGCCTCCGCCTCGCGAGCGAGGCCGACGGCCGCCCCACTGCCTGCGCCGTGTCATGCCGCGCCGCGCCCCGCCCACACCGCGCCGCGCCGCCCGCCAGGTCGCGCGGCTCGCCGTGCCGTACGCGCGGCCGGCGCCCAACTACCCCATCCTGGCGGTGGGGCCGGAGGACCGCCACGGCAACTGCCTCGTCGTCGGCCTGCGCGCGAGCCTGCTGCCGGGCAAGGCGCAGGTGCGCGCGCGCGCCCGCCCCCCGCGCCGCCGGCCGCGCTGGGCACGCGCCACGCGCTGCCGGCCTCGCCGGGCCGCCGCTGACGTGTGCTGCTTGCTGTGCGTGCTGTGCGTGCTGTGCGTGCTGTGCGTGCTGCGCTGCCGCAGTACAACATCTTTGGCGGCGTCATTGCCGAGGCGCTCGCGGAGGAGGGCATCGCGCCCGACGCGGCGCGCGAGTCGTTTGACCGCGCGACCGCGGTGCTGCACCGGGACCAGGTCCGCGCCGCCGCAGGGGGGAGCGCAAGCGCTGCCGCGTCCGCGCCGCGCCAGCGTCGCACGCGGGCGGCGCCGCCGACCCGCCGCGCCCGCGCGCCCGCGCCCGCCCGCCCCCCGTCCGCGTGCAGCTGGCGCCCTTCCTGATGACGCTGCGGCGCAAGATGCAGGAGGCCGCGACGGCCGCGCAGGAGGCGGTGCGGCTGGAGCAGGAGGCCGCGGCGGCGGCGGCGGCGGAGGGCAGCCCGGGCGCGGCGCCGCAGCAGCCGGGCGACGGCGACGCGCACGGCGGCGGCGAGCAGGAGGCGCAGCCCGGCGGCAGCGAGGGCGAGTCGCAGGGCGGCGACAGCAGCCTGGCTGCCACGGACGCGGACAGCGACGACGGCGATGCCGACGTGGTGGCCCCGAGCGAAGACGGCGAGGAGCCGGCGGAGACGGAGGCGGCGCCGGGCCGCGGCGCGGCGGAGTAGGCCTAGGCGGCGTGTGCACCGGGGGGCGCCGCCGAGCGGACGGCGGCGCGGCGCGGGGCGCGCGCGCGGGCCCGGCTGCGCGTGCAACCCGCGGCCGCCGTGCAGCCGAGAACCGCCTTCCTGGCTCCTCCCGCCCTGAGCAGTCACAGCGTGGCGAGCCGCAGGCGGGGCTCGAAGACGCGCCGCCGCGGCCGCGGCGCGCAGAACCCCCGAGCCTGTGACAACACCTGCGTAGCGAACGGTCCCGCCGTGCCCGGCAGCCAGCGGAACTGTTCGCTCGCGCGATGGGCATGGCTGCGCGGCGACTAGCCTCGCTCGGCGGCGGCGCGGCGGCGCCCGCGCGGCGAGCTGATGCAGCGCCGCCGCCCAGCGCCCGCGCGAGCTGATGCAGCGCCCGCTGCTGGCCGGCGCTCGCACAAGGTCTGAGAACGACGCCATGGACGGCCTGCCGGAATCGCTGCCAGGCTGCAGCCCGCGCCCGCACGCGCAGCAGGCGCCGCAGCAGCAGCAGCAGGCGCAGCAGACGCCGCGGGCGCCAGTGCGCGGACGGTGGGTGTTCGTGCCGGACGGGCTTGACTGGCCGAGGGCGCCGCCGGCGCCGCCGCCCCGACCGCGGCCGCCGCCGCCGCGGTGCGCCGCGCCGAGGCAGCAGCTGCCTCGGCGGCGGCGGGGTCGTGCTGTCGCGCATGGCCCAGCTCACGGCGGACTGGCCTGAAGGCGGGGCCCTGCGCCTCGCTGCTGCCAAGGCGCTGCTGGTCGCGGAGCAGGATGCGCCGGCGGGCGACGACGCGGGCGAGGCGCTGGTGGCGCGGCTGGGCCGACCGTGAGCGGCGCGCGCTGCGGCGCGGCTCGGCCGCGCCGCGCCGCCGCCTGTGGGCTGCACGCCCGCGCCGAGCCCTCCTCGCTGGCGCTGCCCCGCAGGACGCGCGTGGGCGGGGGCCTGCTGCAGGCGGCGGCGCACGTGCTGCCTGACGCGCGGTACCTGGCGGTGGCGCGGCAGGTGCAGCAGGAGCTGCAGGCGTGCTGGCTGGCCGGCTTGAATTTGCCGCGCCTGGGCGGCAGCCTCGTCGACGGCGGCCTGCCGCCCCCCGGCGGCGGGGCGGCCTCGCCGCCGGGGCCGTCGGCGGAGGAGCTCACGGCGGAGCTGCTGGACGTGTGGGGCGTGGCGCCCAAGCTCACGCGGCTGCTGAGCGCGGCGCCGGCGGCGGGCAGCAGCGCGCCGAACCCCGCGCCGCCGGCGCGGGGCGCTGGCCGCACGGCCAGGCTTGCCTGCGCGGCCGCAGAGCAGCCGGTCAACCGCCCGACAGCAACAGCTGGCTGGGACGCGCCAGCAGTGGAGGCTTGGGCCGCGGCCGGCGGCGTGGAGGACGCGGTCGTTGGCGCGCTGCGGCGCCTGGCGGCGCACGCGCACCACCTCTCCAGCGACTGCGGCGGCCTGCTAGCGCTGACGCCCGCCGGCGGCGTCGACTTCGGCAGCCACCAGGTCGTGGTGGTTGGGGAGGGCGGTGGGGAGGGCGAGAGCGCGCGCGCCGGGCACGCGTCGGTGGAGCGGCGGCTGGCCGTGACCAACCACAGCGGCCACACGGTCCTGCTCGTCAACGTCTGCCTGGTGCGGCGCAGAAGCGGGGCTGCGGCGGCGGGGCGGCGGGGCGGCAGGGCGCCGGCCCCAGCACGCCACGCCGCGCCGCGCCGACGCCCGCGCGGCGCCGCGCGCAGGCACCCGAGTGCGAGTGGGTCTCGCTGAGCGCGGCGCCGGAGCAGGGCGGCTCGCTGCCGGACGTAACGCTGCCGCTCAGCAGCCTGCGCCAGCAGCCTGCCGGCGACCTGCCGGCGGTGCAGCTGCAGCCGGGCGCAAGCTACACCATCTGCCTGCGCCTGCGCACGACCAGCAGCCAGCCGCGCAGCCAGCGCGAGCTGGGTGTGTTCAGCCAGCTGTGCCTCGTCACGGCGCTTGCGCAGTCGCCGTGCGGCGCGGCGGAACCCGCTGCCGCGGCGCGCGCGACGCCCGCGCACGCCACGCAGCCGCCCGGCTGGCGGGTCGCGGTCGGGGGCCTGCCTGTCGCGGGCGGCCTAGTCGGCAGCGCCGCCGACCTCGCCAGCGTGCTGCGCGCCGAGGCAAAGCCCTTCATCAGCGCCGCGCTGCGCGCGCTCTTCGCCACGCCGCCGAGCGACGCCGGCGCCGGGTTTCTGTTCCTCGCCGCGCCGCAGGACCTCACCTGGCCCGTGGCGTTCGCCCGGGTGCGCGGCGCCCGCGCGCGCCTGCCCGCGCCGCGGCGGCTGCGGCTGCGGCGCGGCGGCTGCCGCGCCCCGCGCGCGCGCAGGGCCAAGACCCCGTCGCCGGCGCCGCCGGCGCCGCCGCCGCTGAGCAGTGGCGGGCGTTCAACGGCCTCGAATTTGCCGGAGGGGCGGTGCAGCTGGGGCAGGCGCCGAGCTACGAAGCTGCGGCGGTGGGCGCTGTCTGGCGGTACGGGGCGATGCTGGCCAGCGGCCGCGGGGCGCACACGCCGGGCGTGCAGGTGCGCGGGCCGGGCGCGGCGGGCCGCATCGCATCGCGCCGCACTGCCCCCCCCACACACACACACACACACACGTCGCCCCGCGCGCCGGCCGCCGCTGCCGGGCAGCTGCCGCCGCTGCCGGTGGGCGGGCCGCCCGCGCTCGCGTCGTGGCAGCGCCTGCTGGTGCTGGAGGAGCGCGCCTGTGAGCGGGCGGTCGCCTCGTACGCCGTCTACAACACCCGCCTGGCCGTGGCGGTCTTTCCGGGAGGCGCCGCGTCGCGGCGCTACGCGATCGTGCCACCGAGCGAGCTCGCCCGGCCCGCGCACGGCGACGCGCAGGTGGGGGGCCGCGCTCCGCGCCGGCCGCCGCCCGGCGCCGGCGCCCGCACCTCTCGCGCGCGCCGCCGCCTCAGCCCCCGCCCCCGGCCGCCGCAGCTGCTCACATACCGGGGGCCGCTGCTGAGCGGCCTCGGCGTGCGGCTGCCCCGCCTCGCCGTCATCAGCGTGCCGGGGCTCCCGGAGCAGCGCCCGGCCTTGGTCACTGGTGGGCGCGGCGCGGCACGGCGCGGGGCTCGCACCAGCGAGCGCCCGCGCAGCGCTCCCACAGCATCGGCCCGCCCGCCCGCCCGCCCACGCACTCGCCTACGCTCGCAGGGGATGTCGTGTTTCTGCGCCTCGCCTCCAAGATCACGCCGGCCGCGCGCCACGCCCTCGCGGCGCAGCTCCGCGGCGGCGGGCGCGGCGGGCCGCAGGGGGCCGACGGGCTCGCGCTGCTGGGCCCGCTATCGGCGTCGTCGCAGTGCGCGCTGGAGGTGGAGGCGGCGGGCCTGGTGGCGGCGGTAGACGGCTCGCGCTGCCTGCTGGCCATGCCGGATGACTTCTGGGCGCTGCTCGGCCTCCTCAACGACCACGACGCCGCCCGCGGCCGCCCCGGCGCGTGGGGCAAGGCGCCCGCGGCGGCGCGGTCGATGCTCGTGCACGCCAGCTTTGCGCTCGACCGCACCGCCCTCGGCCGCATGCACGCAGCGATCGCCCTCGCGGCGGCCAGCTCGCGCGTGCTGCTGCCGCCCGGCCCGGCGACCCGGGCGCTGGTGGCGGCTGGCGGCGTCGCGCCACCTGACAAGCAGCGGGAGGTGCGTGGCGCGTGCGTCCGCCCGCGCGCGCGCGCGCGCGCGCGTGGGGCGGCGCACGCGCGCCAGCGCCGCCCGCCCAACTCCCCCCGTGCGCAGGTCGTGGCGCTCGCGGCGGGCCTGGCCATGTGCGGCAGCGTCCCGCTCAACGCGGCGCAGCGCCTGGCAGTCGCGGCGGCCCTCTGCGGCGGTGGCATCGCCGCGCCGCTGGTGTTGCACGGCCCGCCGGGGACCGGGAAGTCGGCGACTGTGTGCGAGCTGGTTCTGCAGTTCAGGTGGGTGCGCGCCGCACGGCGCGCGGCACGGCGGGGGCGGGCGCCGCGCTCGCTGCGGCGCGCCACGCACGCCCCGACGAGCGCGCCGCGCCGCGCGCCGCCGCGCCCCCTCGCCCGCGCCCGCCGCCGCAGGCGCGTGCACCCGGGCGCGCGCGTGCTGTGCTGCGCGCCTGCCAACTACGCCGCCGACCTGCTCTGCGCCGCGCTCGCGGCGGCGGGCGTGGGCGCGGCTGACATGCTGCGCTTGAACGACTGGCGCCGCCCCGTCAACCAGGTCGAGCGGCAGCGCCTGCGGCGGCGGGGCGCGGGGCGCGCGGCGGGGCGGCGCGCGGCGCGGCTGCCCCGGCCCCCTGCACGGCGCGCGACGCCCGTGTGCCGCCCTGCCGCCTGGTTTGCTCCCTCGCAGGCGAAGGCAGAGGTACTGCCGTACTGCGTGGTTTGCCCACGCACCGGGTGCTTTGCCCACGACGAGGGGCTCGCAGCAGCCTGCCAGCGGTGCGGCGCGGCGCGGCACGGCGCTCGCGCTGCGCGCTGGGGGCGGCGCGCACGCGTTGCGCGCTGGCTGTGCGGGCGCTGCGCGCGCCGCCGCACGACGCCGCGCCCCGCCCGCCGCGGCGTGGCAGGGACGTTGTGGTGTGCTCCACCATCACCGCCGGGCTGCTGCTCCCGCAGCCGGCGCGCCGCTCCGCCGCGCTGACCATCGCCGCGCCCGGCGGCGCGGCCGCGAGGCCCGCCCCGGCGGCGCCGGCGGCCGCGGCGGCGGCGCGGGGCCCTGCAGCTTTGACCTAGTCGTTGTCGACGAGGCGGGGCAGGCGCTCGCGCCAGAGCTGCTGCTGCCGCTCGGCCTCGCGGGGCCGGCGGCACCCGTGGTGCTGGCCGGAGACCCGCGGCAGCTTGGCCCCGTCATTCGCAGCGGCACCGCCGCCGCCGCGGGCCTGGGCAGCAGCCTCCTGGAGGAGTGGATCGGCCTCTGGCGCGCCAACTGCCCGCAGCTCGCCGCCGCCGCCGCCGACGACGGCGCGGACGGCGAGCCGCGCGGCGGGCTCGCGCCGCAGCCGCTCACGCCTGCGCCCGGCGCCGCGCCGCCTGTGCCGGTGTCGCTGTGCTTCACGCAGCTGGTCGACAACTACAGGCGCGGCGCGCGCGCGTCGCGAGGCGCGGCACGGCGCGGCACGGCGCAGGGCGCTCGTACCAACCGCGCCGCCGCCTCGCTTGCCGCCGCCGGCGCGCCTCAGGAGCCACGCC
This sequence comes from Scenedesmus sp. PABB004, assembly GCA_014905635.1. Classification (NCBI taxonomy): domain Eukaryota; kingdom Viridiplantae; phylum Chlorophyta; class Chlorophyceae; order Sphaeropleales; family Scenedesmaceae; genus Scenedesmus; species Scenedesmus sp. PABB004. The sequence goes on along the minus strand of JABVCE010000039.1, from coordinate 173,404 downwards.
CGGCTGCTCGACCTCCCGTCGCGCCTGTTTTACGGCGGCTCGCTGCGAGCGTGCGCGCTCGAGGCCGCCGTGGCCGCGCCGCCGTGGGCGGAGCTCGCGCCGGGCGGCGCGCGCGAGGCGGACGACGGCGGCGGCGGGGACGACCTGGCCGACCTGGCGCCCAGCTCGATGCTCTTTGTGGGCGTCAATGGCCAGCAGGCCCAGGTGGGCCGCCAGGCGGCTGCCCCAGCGGCACCGCGCGCGGGCGCACTGCTCCCCGGCCCGGCCGCCGCGCGCCGCTGCCTCACGCGCGCGCACCGCTTGCAGGACGGGGACGCGCCCAGCTATTACAACCCCCAGGAGGTGCTGGTGCTGGCGGAGCTGCTGTGCAGCCTGCTGGGCACGCCCGCTCGGCGGGGCGCCGCCGGCGGGCCGGCCCGTGCCGCTGTGAGCGTGAACGACGTCGGCGTCATCGCCACGTATCGCCGCCAGGCGAGCTGGCGGCGGGCTTTGAGCCGCGCCGCGCCGCGCCGCGCGGCCCCGCGGCGCTTGCGAGGGGGCCCGCGGCGGCCGCGCGCCTCCACCAGCGCCGTCTTGGCCGTCTGCGCAGGTCCAGAAGATCCGCGGCCTGCTGCGCCAGCGCGGGCTGGGCGCGGTGCGTGTGGGGACGGTGGACGACTATCAGGCGCGCGCGCCGCGGCGGCGCCCGCCCGGGGGTGGTTTTTTTTTTGGGGGGGGGGCACGTGCTGGCGCGCCCCCGGGTGGGGCTCACCGCGCTCGCTTGCGGCGTGGACGCAGGGCCAGGAGGAGCGCATCATGTTCATCTCAACGACGCTCAGCAAGCCAGAGAGCCTGCCGCCGCCGCTGCCGGACGTCCGCGCGCGCGGCGGCGGCGGCGGCGGCGACCCCGGCAGCGGCGGCTGGGCCCTGCCGCCCGTGGGCGCCGCCGACGTCGGCTTCTGGCGCAACCCCAAGCGGTGCGCGGCGTGGGCGCGGGCCGCCGCCGGCGCCGCCCGTGCCGAGCCGCGCCGTGCTGTGCATTGATCCACTGTGCGCCGCCGCTGCCGGCGCAGCTTCAATGTCGCGATCACACGCGCCAAGGCGCTGCTGGTGGTGGTCGGCAGCCCGCGCGTGCTCGCAGCCGACGAGAGCTGGCGCCAGCTGCTGCGCCACTGCGTCGCGCGGTGCGCGGGAGAGATGGGGGGGAGGGGCACGCGCCCCGGCGGGCCAGCGCGGACGCGAGCGCGCGCCCGACCGCGGCGCCCACGCGCCGCGCGGCGCGCGCGCCGCAGGGGCGCGTACAGGGGCGCCGGCAGCAGCCACCTGCGAGCTCTCTTGCGCCTGGGCGCAGAGGCGCCTGGCGAGGGCCTGCTGGGCGACGGCGCAGACGACGAGGCGGGCCTCGCCGCGGCGGTCGCGGCGATCGCCGACGCCGCCGCGCTGGGGCTGGGAGACGCGGGGCGCGTCTACCCGGCCACGCTCGACGAGTACTTTGCGGCCGCCGAGGAGGAGCAGCCGTGGCGGGTGGCGCTGTGAGGCGCAGCGTGGCGGCAGCGGCGCCGTGGAGGCGCGGCGGTTTTGAAACCTGTGAGATCCGCCAAGTCCACAGCGCCGTGCCACCGCGCGGACAGGGCGCCTGTTAGCTCCGCGACAGACAGCCTGAGCACACGCGACGCCGCCGGCGCAGCGGTCAACGCGCGACTCCCGCCCCGCGGCTGCGGCCTCGCCCGGCCATGGCGGACGCCGAAGCGCCTCCTGGATGCAGCACCGTGGACGTGATGGCCACGCAGTTCGTGATTCTCAGCGAGTGCGGCCGGGGGACGGCGAGCAGCGCGCTGCCTCGCGCGGCCCGAGCCGGCGCTCACGCTGCCCCACGGCGGCGCAGGAACCAGCGGACCAAGAAGGCGCTTGTCAACACGCGCGACGCGTGCGGCGCGCTCGCTGCGGAGAACCGGTGCGCGCGCGCGCGCGTTCGGCGGCGGGCGCTCGAGCCGCGCGCCGCGCCGCGCCGCGCCCACACTAGCCCCGCACCCCAGGGCGCTGCTGCAGCAGTTGGAGGACTCCAACCGCGAGGGCTACGCGGCGGCGGAGCACTTCCGGGCCGAGGTGCTGCGCAAGAACGGGCGCATCGCAGAGCTCGGCGACCAGCTGGAGCAGGTGCTCACGTGGCGCCGCGCAGCAAGCCGGGAGCCGCCGCGCTGCAGCCGACTGGCGGTGACGCCGCCGGCGCCGGCCGCTGCAGCTGAGCGCCGACAGGGACGCCCACGTCGCGGCGCTGGAGGAGCAGGCGGCCGCGCGCGAGGCGGCGCTTGTCGCCGAGCGCGAGGCGGTCGCGGGCGAGCTGGGCGCGCGCGTGGAGGCGCTGCAGGCCGAGCTCGACGCGCTGGCGGACTTCAGGCAGCACAAGGCGCGCCGCGCTGTGGGGGCGAGGGGCGGCACCGGCGCCACAGCGCTGACGGCGGTCCTGCGCGTTGCCCGCGACGGGGCCGCCGAGCGCTGTGTGCGCTGCGCGCGCGCAGGCCGAGAGCGACGCCGCGCTGAGCGCGCTGCGCGAGGAGTGTGCCGTCCTGCGCGGCGCGATGGACGCACAGGGCGCCGAGCTGGAGCGCCACCACGCGGCCGCGCACAGCGCGACGCGCAGGGAGTATGAGCAGGTCGGCACGCTGCCGCGTGGCGCGCCCGGGCGGCGCGCCGGCGCGCGGGCAGCGTCGGGCCGCCGCCGCCGTCGGCACGCGAGCGTGCCCACGTGCGCGCGCAGAAGCTGGAGGAGCTGAAGCGCTCGCAGGAGGCGGAGCTGGAGGAGCGCCTGGACGCGGGCGTGAAGCGCATCCTCGCCGCCAACCGGCGCCTGGCGGAGGAGCTGCGCCTCCACATCACGGTGCGGCGGGGCGGGCCGCATGTGGCGCGGCGCCGCCGACGCACCGCCCGCGCGGGCGGCAGCGCCGCCGGCCGAGCGCAGGCCGAGCCCCCCTTGCCCCCCCCCCTCCTTCGCGGCTGCTGGCGGCGCGCAGGAATCGGATGCGCTGCAGGGAGAGCTCAAGCTGCTGGCCGCAGACCGCGGCCGCGTGGCGCGCGAGCTGGCACTGAAGCAGGAGCTGGAGGCGGGCTGGGCGGCGCGCGCGGGGCAGCAGGCGGCGGCGCTGAAGGAGGCGCAGGCCAGGGCGGCGGCGCTCGAGGCGAGCCTGGCGCAGCTGCTGGCCGACTTTGCGCAGGAGCGGGCCGCGGTGGTGGCGCGCGCGCAGGGGCAGGTCACGGCGGCGGCGGGCGAGGTGCACGCGCTGCGGCGCCTGCTGCGGCTCAAAGGCCGCGAGCTGGCGCGGCTGCGGCGGCTGGGCCAGGAGGCGCTGCTGCAGCGCACCGAGGTGGAGACATTTCTGCTGTCGAGCCTTCACCAGGTGGGCCGGCCCGGCAGCGCAGCTTGGGGGGGGGGGCGTGGTGCTCGCGTGCGTGGCAGCTGTGCTGATGCGCAGGGAGCACTGGAGCGCGCGGCTGCCGCCACCACCATCGCGTGTCGCGGCGCGGCGGTGCAGGTGCGGCTGGCAATTGAGCTGGAGCGTGCGGCAGGGGCGCCGCCGCGGGAGCCGCAGCAGGGCCGGGAGGAGGAGCAGCTGAAGCAGCAGCCACAGCATGCGGAGCCAAGACAGGAGCATCAGGAGGAGCCGTGCGCGTCCGGCAGCGTGCCAGCACCGGCCAGCTGCGACGGCGACGACGACGGCGGCGGCAGCGGCGGCAGCGCAGCAGCAGCAGCAGCAGCCGTGGCAAACGCCGGCGTAGCTGGCGGCCACAGGCGGTTGTCTGAGGAGGGCGCTGGGCCAGTGGACATCCGGCAGCTGGGTTGGCCCGACCGCGAGCGCGTGCTGCGGCTGCTGTTTGCCAAGCTGAATGGCCGCGCCGCGGACCGGGGCGCCGCGGGGCTGCCGCCGCACGCGCGCGCCGCGCCCGCCGCGCCCTCCGCGTGCGGAGCGGCAGCGGCGGCAGTGACGGGGCCTGGGGCCGCTGGGAGCGGCGGGTGACTGTGACCGTGCCAGAGAGCTCCGCGCGCCGGCCGAGAAACTGGGAGGCCCAGGGCTGTGACAGCGGCGGCGCGTGCGTGCGGTCAGGCGGCGGCCGCGCGCCGACCCCGGTGACGCCGGCTGACCGGCGCGCTGTGCCGCGCGTCTGTCCTGCCAAGCCGTGCGCCGGCACGTGCCGCTGGGCGATCGGCGCGTGGACCACAGGCGACGGGCGCCGGTGGACGAGCCCCGGGCGGCGAACCCGCGCCTCTGCCGCCCGCCTGCTGACGCCCGCCCGCCCGCCAGTCACTCGTTCGACCGCCATGCAGCGTCTGGCGCGTCGCTAGGGCCGCACCCGCCGTGCTGCAGGGCGTGGGAGGCCGGGCTGCTTCCTGCGGAAGCATGCCGCGCCGGCGCGTCAAGATTGGATCCTACGGCAGCTCCAAGGCAGACCGTCGACGGGGTGGCCGGGCGGAGGTCGAGCGCCTCACAGCCGAGCTGCACAGCAAGCTGGAGCTGCTCGAACAGGCGCAGCAGCACCACGCCGCCAGCAGACATGAGGTGCGCGGGCAGTGGGCGCCCGCCTGGTGCTGCTGGGCCGCGCTGTGCCGCGAGGGCGCTCCCCTGCGGCCCTGCGCAGCGGGCGCCGGCGGCCCGGCGAGCGCGCGGCAGACGACCGCTGCCGCTGCCGCCGCTGCTGCCGCCGCCGCCCGCAGCACGACCTGCTGGTCGGCTACTGCGACGCGCTGCAGTGGATCCTGGAGCACATGGCGGCGGGCCAGCAGCAGCAGAGCGACGACGGCGACGATGACACCAGCTCAGAGCCGTGCGCCGACCCCGTGCGCAGCGGCACCAGCGGCAGCAGCGGTCGGTCTGCGCCCAGCGAAGACGAGGTGGCGCTGCTGGAGCAGCTGGTGCGGCTGCCGTACAGCGCGGCGCCGCCAGGGACGCCGGCAGGGCGTGACAGCGCCTGTGCACCCGGCGACGCCGCGTGCGCGCCCGGCAGCGAGTACGAGCCGGGCGCGGCGGCAGACGACCGCGTTGCGCCGCGGCACGACCCGTTTCGCTGGTGGCGGTGGTTGCTGGTGCAGCCGCGTCACCCCAACATCGACACGCTGACCCTGGAGGACGCGTGCGCCGCCATGGATGAGGTGTGTGGCTGCCATCGGGCGTGGCCGGGTGCTGTGCGCCGGCACGTGCAGCCGCGTCGCCGTGTGCCCGACGGCGGCCGCCGCTGCTGCGCCGCAGGTCGTGCGAGAGCTGTCAGTGAGCCTGGTGCTGCTGGACGGCCCGTGCAGCGGCGAGCTGGCGCCACTGAGCCGCCTCAAGGCCGCGCTTTGCAGGGCCATGTACCTGTTGATGAGCGCAACACTCTCCAAGCGCAACGAGCTCGTGCCCGAGCTCTGCCTCACCAACCGCGTGACGGGCGAGCAGGCCACAGAGCACGACCTCGCGCGCTACAAGGCGGTGGTGCTGGGCGTGCGCCTGAGCCGCGACCAGGTCGCCGACATGCTGGCCGGCCTGGCTGCGTTCAACCGCCTGCACGCGCCGCTGCTGGAGCAGGTGCGCCGCCAGCGGGCGGGCGGCTCTGCCCGCTGTGAGCGCGCCGCCTCTCATCCTCGCGCGCTGCCGCCGCCTGCAGGTGCGCGAGCTGCAGACGCAGCTGGCAGCCGGCGGCCACGACGGCGCGCGCAGCAGCATGCTGCAGCACCTGGAGCGCACGACGTCGGACAGCGCCAAGCTCGACCGCCTTGTGATCCTGTCGAGAAAGGGCGCGCTGCTGCGCGGTATGCATGGCCTCACCTTTTTCGGCACGTTCACATGGCGCCAGCTGGCGCGAGTAGCCGTCCACAGCAGCCCATTCACGCCCAATGCGAATGTGATGGCGCAGGCGGTGGTCGCGTTGGTGCGCGAGGGCGCGCTGTGAGCTGGCGCCGGCGTGCGCACAGGGGCTCAAGGCACGCCGCTGGCAGCGGCCCGCTTTGTAGTTTGTCCTGCATCTGTGTTTTACCCTCAGCGCCCTGCTGAGAGCTTAATGAACGACCGCCCCCGGCAGGGGCGGGGGGGGGGCGATCCTTCAAATCAGAACTAGGCGTGGGGGCGATTGTGGCTGCAGCTGTGGCTGCACCTCACGCGTCCACAGCGCATGCTCAACTGTTTATCGTGCCTCAAGGCAGCAGGCACGTCACAGCCCAACGAGCTCGGGCGGGCTGTCAAGTTGACACTGAACGTGGAGGCTGCACGGCTGGATGCGGCACGGCAAACTGGGGGCAGGCTGCCAGGGAGCGAGGCCAACGGTGCGGGGGCATGCGGGTGGACTCGCACCAGCCACTCAGGGGTGGCATCGCCGGCGCGCGCGCGATGCTGTCGTGCAGCGCAGGCGGTGCTGCTGGCAGCCGGCGATCGGGGGTGATTCCTGTGACGAGGTTCCCGCAGGTGCCTTGCGCTCTCGCTGCCCGCGCCCTGACCTCTCTGGGCCGGCACACTGGCGCCTTGCTCTCTCGCTCGCGCGCCGCTGCACACGCCCGGCGGCCGTGGCAAAAGCCACGAATCACCGTCCGCCGCGCGCCCACGGGCTGCTGCGCGCCGCGGCGCGGCTCGCCGCCGCCCCTCTCCCCTCCTGCGCGCCCCGGGCGGCCATGCCCGCCCCTCGGTCGGCCGCAGCGCGAGGCCGCGCCCGGGCCTCGCTCACTCGCGCGCCTTCCTGCGCAGCTCCTCCAGCTCCATGTCGATCGCGTCGGCCAGGGGGCGGCCCTCCGGCAGCGCCGCGACGGGCGCGCCCGCGCCCTTGCCCGCGCCCAGCATGCCCTGCTTCAGCGCGGCGAGCTCGTCCTCCACCGTGCCGCCCTCGAGCGCCGCAAACTTGGTCTCCAGGCCGTCGCCCGCGACGAGCATGCCCACCGCGTCGCTCTCCGCCTCCATCGCGATCACCTGCGGCCGCACGCGGCGGCGCGGCGGCGCTGTGTGTGTGGTGCGCCCCCGCGCCCGCGCCCGCGCCCCGCGGCCCTCCCCCGCCACTTGCCCCCGCCCCCTCCTCCCACACCCACCTACCCGCCCGCCCGCCGGCCACACCCGCCCACCCGACCACCCCACCCGCCCACCACCCACACCCACCCACCCACACCCACACCCCCCCCCCACCCACGCGCACCTTCTCCTCCATCTTGTCAAATGCCACGACCGCGTTGCTCGTGTTGAGGCTGCCCATCATCTCCTGAACCTGCTTGCTCGTCTTGGCGCTCGCCGCGCGCGCCTTGAGCGTGTCCTTCTTGCTCCGCGCCTCGGCGAGCTTGCCCTCGAGCACGCTGCGCGGCGGCGCGCGGGCGGGCGGGTGGGTGGGTGGGCGGGCGGGCGGGCGGGCGGGCGGGCGCGGCGCGCTGGGCCGGGCCGCGCTGGGCGCGGCGCCGCGGCGCGGCGCGGGGCGGTGTGGTGCCGCCGCCGCACCGCGTGTTGGCGATGAGCTGGTCCACCGCCTTCTGCTGCGCCTCCAGCTGCGTGCGCATGCTGTCCGCTTGCTCCTGCGCGCGCGCACGGGCGGCGGGGGGGGGGGGGGGGGGGTGGGCGCGCGCGTGCCGCGCGGCGGGCGCCGCGCGTGCCGCGGGCGCTGCGCGCGCCGCGCCGCACCGCGTAGGCCTTCCTGCGCTTGAGCGCCTCGCGCGCCAGCTCGTCCTCGCCCTTGGACACCGCCAGCTCGGCGCGCTTCAGCCAGTCGTCCTGCGCGCGGCGGCGGGCGACGCGCTGGGCCGCCGACGCGGCGCGCGCGGCGCGGCGGCCGCGGGCGCCCGTGGCGGCGCGCGGCCGCCGCCGCGCCGCGCGCGCGCACCGACGTGGCCTGGGCCTGCTTGAACTTGGCCTCCATCTGCTTCTGGGACGCCAGCACCTGTGCGCGCGCACGCGCACGTCCGTCCGCGGGGCCCTTCAGCTGCCGCCGCAGCCGCGCGAGGCGGCGGGCGCGCATGCATGCGCGCAGCGCCGCGCCTGCGCGGACGCCTGGCGCATCTTGATGAGGTCCTCCTGCATCTCGTTGACCACCTGGTCCAGCAGCTTCTCGGGGTCCTCCGCCGCCGACACTGCGGGGCGCGCGGCGCGCGGGACGTTGCAGCGGCGTTGCCCGCGCCGCGCCGCGCGCCGCCGGCGCGGCCAATTGCCTCGCGCCGGCGCGCCCGGGCCCCGCCGGCGGCCCCGGCGCGATGGCGCGGGCGGAGAGGGGGCGGGCGCGCCGGGCGGGCCCGGTGCGGCGCGCATCGCCCGCGGCGAAGCCCCGCCCGCGCACCCAGCTGGTTGGCGTAGCTCTGGATCACGCGCACCGCGCGCGCGAAGAGGTTGGCCTCCACCACGACCGCGCCGCGCCGGCGTGCGGGCGCGCGGCGCGCCAGCGCGGGCGCGGCAAGGCGCCCCCTGGCGCTGGCGCCGACGCGCGCGCCGCGCGCGAGCTGGCGGCCCGTCAGCGTCTGCATGGCGGCGCGCGGGAGCGGAGGCGCGACGCAGCGGCCGCGGATCGCCGGGCAGCAGCAGCGCCCTGCGCGGGCTGCGCCGGAGGGCGGCGGGTCGGGTCGTGTGCAATCGGCGCGTGTGGAGGGGGCGCGGGGGCCGCTCCGGGCCTGGGCGACGCGAATTCTGGGCAGGCGAGCGGGCGGGCGCAAAACCAACCGCTGCGTCGTTGCCCGGCGTCGCCTCGTGGACGCGTACGTGCAGGCGCAGGCGCGCTGCGATGGCCGCCGCCGCGCGCTTGGCCACCGCCGCCGCCGCGCGCCGCTCCGGGCCGCCGTGGCGCGCGGCGCGGCCGGCGCCGTGCGTCAGCCCGCGTCCGGCACGCACACGAGCACCTTGCGCGCCGCGCCCGCGAACGCGCGGTAGCGCATGTCGCCCGCGAGCAGCCAGTCGCCGGCGGCGTCGAGGTAGGCCACGCGCGCGCCGAGCAGCGCCCGCTCCGGCAGCAGGCCCGGGAACTCGCGCGCCAGGCGCAGCAGCAGGCCCTCGTAGCCCCGCAGCTGCGCAGCGGCGGCGGCGCGGCGCGGGACGGGCGGGCGGGCGGCGCAGGTCAGGGGCGGCGCACGCGCCACCGCGCGCGACTGCAGCGGCGGCCCCGGCGGCGGCGCGGGCACGCACCTTGCCGAGCTCGAGGCGCGTGCTCGCCCACCGCCCGCCGCCCGGCGGCTCGACAAACACCTCGGCCGCCCCGGGCCCCGCGCCGCCTCCGGGCGGGGCGGCCGCGCCGGCGTCGCCCGCCTCGCCGTGGTGCGGCGCGCCGCGCTGCCGCTCGCCGTCGTCGCTGGCGGCGGGCTGCTGCCTGGGCTTGGCCTTGCCGCCGGGCTCGCCGTCCGCCTGCTCAGCGGCCGCCAGCGCGCGCACCGCGGCCGCGACGTTGCTGCTGCTCTGCTTGGCGAGCCGGCTCTGCTGCTTGGGCGCTGCCTCGCCGCCGGGGCCGCGCCCCGCCGCCGCCTTGGCCTTGCCCCCGGCGCCGCGCCGTTGGCAGGGCCCTGCTCGGGCCGCTGCGGGCGGCGCGAGCAGCGCAGCGGCGCGCGGGCCGCGTCGGCGGGCGCGCGCGGCGGCGGCGCCCGCCGCCCCGCGACGCAGCAGCGCGCAGCCGCCTGGCGCGCCCCCCGCACCTTGGCGCCCTTGCCGGCGCCCTGCTGCTCGCCGCCAGCGGCCCTGCCGGCGCCCAGCGCCTTGCCCGGCGGAGCCTTGCGCCGCACCACGAGCGCGCCTTCGTCCGAGTCGTCCTCCTTGCCGGCGGCTGCTGCGGCGCCGGCGTGCCGCGGCATGGGCGGCAGCGCGCTGCGCGGCAGCGGCAGCAGCAGCGGCAGCGCGGCGCGCGCAGCCACCCCCTCCCCCGCCCCCACCCCCGCGACCCACCCTGCGGCTTCTTCTTGGCCGGCAGCTGCTCGTCGCCCGCGCGCGCGCCGCCGCCGTCGGCGGCCTTGCGCTTCACGCCGCCGCCCCCCGCCGGCGCGGGCTTGGCGGCGCCGGCGCCCTGCCCCGGCGGCCGCTGCGCCTGCGGCTGCTGCGGCTTGCTGCGCCTGTCGCCGGACGCGCCCGTGGCCGGCTTGCGGTCCCCGGCGGGCTTGGCGCCCGGCTCCTTGCCCGGCTCCTTGCCCGGCTCGGCCTGGCGCGGGGCGCGCGGCACGCGGCGGCGCGGTCAGGAGGCGGCGGCGCCGCTGGGCGCGCAGCCGCCGAGCCCCGCAGGCGCGCGAGCTGCCGCACCTTGACGGCCGGCCGCGGCGCCTCGTCCCGCGCGTCGGTGGGCGCCTTGTCGCCGCCCGGCAGCCGCGGCTGCGGCTCGGGCTTGACGCGGCTCGCTGCGTGGCGGTGGCGGGGGAGGCGCGTCGGCGCGCGCCGGCCGCGCGCCGCGCCGGCGGCCCCGCCCGGCCCGCTCACCCTTGGCGGCGCTCGGCGACGCGGCGGCGGGCGGCCGCGCCAGGGGCGTGGCTGACAGCGTGATGGCCGTGTCCAGCAGCCCCGCCATGCCGCCCCCAGGCGGCCCGCTCTTGGTGCGGTGCAGGGCGGCCGCGCCGCCGTGGTGCAGGCCGCCCGCGCTGGGGCCACGGTGCGCCGCGGCCGCCGGCGAGGGCGCGCCGCTGGCGGGCTTGGCGCCGCCCTGCTGCTGCGGGCCGCCCGGCGGCGCGGCGCCGGGCGGGTGCGGCGGGTCCGCTGCGCGCGGCTGCTGCGCTGCCGGGCTGGGCGCTGGCTTGCCGCCGGCAGGCTGCTGCTGCTGCTGCGGCTGCGGCTGCTGTGGCTGCGGCTGCGGCTGCGGCTGCTGCTCCGTCTGCTGCTGCGCCGTCTGCGCTCCGTCCGCGGGCGGCTCGCTCTTGCTCTGCTGCTCAAACTCCGCCAGCCAGCGGTGCTTCAGCGCCGCCTTCGACATGGGCGCCCCCGCCCCGCCGCCTGCGGCGGCGCGCAGGCGTCGGCGAGCGCCGGCGACGGCGCAACAGCGGCGGCGGCGGCGGCGCGCGAGCGGCTGCAGGGCCGCCCGGGCGGCCGCGCCTCGACTGCAAGCGCTGGCGCACCCGGCTGATAGGCTCTCCACGCCGACCCCGCCGCTCAGACCGCGCGGAGCCCTCAAGCCCGCCCTGGGAGATGGGACTGCAATCGCCAGCTGCCCCGCGCTCCCACAGATCGCACGGGACACGCACACGGATTTCAGATGCCGTGGAGGACCAGCTGTCGCGCCCGGGGAGGTCTGGGCAGCGAGCGGCGCAGAGCTGCTGCTGCTGCGCTGTCGAGGCACTGCGGGCGCGCGGCGGCGTGCGCGCCGTTGGGCGGTTGGGGAGCTTCTGCATCAGAGCCGGGCCCAGGGTGGGGTGCACGGCTGCACCGCCCGCGGTCTGCGCTTCTGCGCGGCGCGACGCGCGCGCGCCGCATCGCCAGCACGGGCACCTGCTGTCCGCCGAGCTGCGGCGGCGCGCCGGCGATCACGGCCGCCGCCTTACTCGCGTGCGCGCGCTCACGGCTGCGGCCAGGCCGCCAGCTGCGCGCGCAGGCGCGCGGCCTCGGCCGCGACCGCGGCCTTGCGCTGTGCGCGCCAGGCGAGCAGCTGCGCCAGGAACGCGCCGCCCTCGTCGCCGGGCGCGGGCCCGCGCGCCGCCACCTCTGCCGCGTCGCCGTCGCCATCCGCGAGCGCCGCGCCGAGCGCCTGCAGCGCCGCGATGCGCGCCAGCACGTCCTCGGGCGTGCGCCCTGCGCCGCGGCGGGCGGGCGCCGGCTCGGCCCGGCGCGCCGCGCGGCGCGCGCGGCGGCCGGCAGCCGCGGCGCGCGCGGCGCGCTCGCGCGCGCACCGACAAACGGCTCCGGCGGTGCCTCGAGCTTGGCGAGCGGCGCGGCGTCGGGGTCGGCGTCGTGGCGGTCGATGCCGCAGAGCTCGGGCGCCGCGCCGCCGCCGCCGCCGCCGCCGCGCACGCGCCGCCGCCGCCGCACGCGGCGCTGTCCGCCCCCGCGCCCGCCGCCGCGCCGGGCGGCGGCGTGAGGAAGCCATACTCGAGCAGCGCCCGGTCGGGCAGGAGGTGGCCGTAGTGGAAGCACACCTCGCCGCCGGCGGGCACGGGCGCGCCAGCGGTCAGCGTCACGCACTCGCGCGCGCCGTCGGCCGCGCACGGCCCGAACGACGCGCCGTGCGGGCAGGCGTTGTCGTGGTTGGCCAGGTCCAGCAGCGGCAGCGCGTAGTGCGTGGCCAGGCCGCCGCCGCGGGGGCGGTTGAACGTGCGCGTGCCGATCTGCGGCACGCGGCGGCGCCACCGCGCTGGGGCGGCGCCCGCGCCCGGGCACGCGCACGCGGCGCGAGCGACCCCCCCCCCTTCCACCGTGCCCATCCTGCCGGGCGCGCACCAGGCCGAGCGCGTGCACCACGTCGTCGTACGTGAGCCGCGCCGCCGCGAGCGCGTCCGCGTGCAGGCGCGTGAAGAGCGCCACGTCAGCGTGCAGCCCGCGCCCGATCCACTCCTCCTGCGGCGCCCGCCGGCAGGCGGGCAGGCCGGCGGCCGCGCGCGCGCGCGGTCAGCACCGGCGCAGCGCCGCGCCGGGCCGCCGGGCCGCCGGGCCGGCCGCGGCGCACCAGCTGCGGGTGCTGCAGCAGGGGCAGGTAGGGCTGCGGGAAGTTGAGCAGGTGCCGCAGCTCGCACGGCCGCGGCGCGGTGGCCCACATCGCCGCGCGCGGGCTGGCGGGGTCGGCCCAGTCGAGCACGTAGTCGAGCAGGAAGTCCTGCAGACACGGACGTGCGCAGCGTTTTGAACGAGCCGCGACAGCCGCGCGCGCCGCGCGCCCCGTGTGTGCGGCTGCACGCGCCAGGCCGCCGCCGCCGCACCATCGCGCCGCCCGCGACGGTGCGCGAGAAGCCCAGGTCCGTGGGCAGCGACAGCAGCACGCCGCCGCGCGGCACGTCGCGCGTCGCATAGAGGGCCAGCCCGGCGCCCGGCCCTGCGTCGCGCGGCTCGACGTGCACCTGCGCGCCGCGCGCGGCGGGCGCCCGTCGAGCGCGCGCGCTCTCGCTCGCGCGGCGGACCCGCCAGCCTCCCGGGACCGCACCTCTGCGTGGTTGCCGCGCAGCCAGGCCACCAGCCGCTCCGCCGCCGCCAGCTTCGCGCGCTGCAGCAGCTCGCCGCTGGTGCCGCCCGCCGCTGCCGCCGGAGCTTTGATGCTCTGCTGCTGCGCCTGAGGTGCGCCAAGAGCTGGGCGTCAGCACGGCGCGCGTGCGTGGCACGCCGCGCGACGCAGCGCCGGGGCGGCCCACCTGGCCGCCGCCAACCGCCGCCGCGCCGCCCGCGGCGAGCAGGGCGCCAAGCAGCGCGCCGACGATCATCGGGGGCCGCATTCTCGCAACGAACAGCTCGGTTTCAGCTCGGCGCGACAGAGCGCACGCTGCTGGCGGCGCTGGCCTTTCGGTTGAAACCAGCGGGACGCGCGAGACTCGCAGCGCGCGCGGCGACCCCGGCAGCTCACTCCCGGGCCAGAGCAACGATGTTACATGTGACGCGGTTGTGGGCGGTGCTGCGCCGTCGGAGCGTCCGCACCCGTCAGTGCGCGCCGTCAGGGCGTCAAGTGGTCAGACCCCACTTGGGGGAGTCGGATCGCGCGCCACCCCCGCGCCGCGCCGCCTCAGGCTGCGTCGGCGTCAGCAAGGCGCGCCTCGACTGCGGCCGCGACGTGCCGCAGCAGGCCCGCCAGGTCGGCGCCGGCGGCGAGGCCGGCGTCGGCGTTGATCGCCGCCTGCAGCGCCGCGGCCGCCTCGGGAGCGAGCGCGGGGCAGGACAGCTCCACCAGCTGCAGGCGCTGCCCGCCGCAGGGCCAGCCCCAGGGCACCAGCACCTCGGCCTCGGTCTGCGGGGCGGCGCGGGCGCCGCGGGCGGCGGGGCTGACGCCAGCGGTGGCGGCGCGCGCGGCGAGGTCGCGCCTGCGGCGCAGCAGCCCCCGCCGCCTGTGGAGCGCGGCGCCCCGGCGCACCTGGCTGGGCAGCACCGCACGCACGTGCGGCGGCCCGCGGCTGCTGCTGCTGGGCGGGAAGACCTCCGCCGCCGCCTCGACGAGCACCTGGCGCTGCCAGTACGCCAGCAGGCGGGCACGCACCTCAGCGACCTGCGCGTGCGGCGCGCGCGGGCGGCGTCTCAGCGCCCCCGCTCAGCCGGCGGCCAGGCTCGGCTGCTGCCGCTGCTGCTGCCGGCCGCCCACAGCCGCCCCCGCAGCAGCGCACCAGGCCCGGCAGGTCTGCCTCGCTGCCGTTTGCCGCGCGCTCCAGCAGCGCCTTGGCGTTCGCCACCGCCGGGGTCAGCCGCCCGCCAGCGAGCAGCGGCGCGCCGCCGTCGCGCGGCAGCAGCTGCAGCGACAGCTCGTGCGACACCTCACGCATGGCTGCCGGGCGAGAGGGGCGCGCGCGCGGGCGGGCGCGCGGGCGGGCGCGCGGGCGGGCGCGCGGGCGGGCGCGCGGGCGGTGGCGGCAGGTGGGCGCGCACGCCGTGCGCGGCCCGCTGCGAGCGAGCTGCGCCGCCGCGCCCCTGGCCGGGCCACGCCACCCACCCGCGTCGTCGCCGCGGCTGGTGGGCAGCGCCAGGCGGATGCCCAGCACGAGCTGCTCCGCGCTGGCGGCCACGAGGCTCACGCCGCTCAGCCCCGACACGAAGCCCAGCAGCGCCTCGCACCTGCAGCACGCGGGGACGGCGAGCGGGCGGGCGAGCGCGTGGGCCGGCGAGCACGGCGGCCTGGCAGCAGCGGCAGGCGCGCGGCGCGCACCAGGCGGCGCGGTCGCGGGCGTGTGTGCCCTCGTCGGCGGCGCGCATGCGGTCCGAGGCGACCAGCTCCATGCGCTCCACCTCTGCGCGCAGCGCCGCCAGCTGCTGCGCCTTGGCCGCGTTGGCCGCCTCCAGCTCGGCGCGCTCGGCCTGCGGCGGCGGCCGGGGGCGTGTGCTGCGCGCTGCGGCCGCCACGCCTGGCGGCGCCGCCGGGCGCGGGCGCCGCCCACCTCCGCCGCCGCGATGGACCGCTCCGCGTCGCGCACCAGCGCCGTCACGCGCTCGACCTGCTGCTGCGTCTCGGCCTGCGACGGCGCGCGCGTCGGCCGCCGCGGTTGACGGCACGGCCGCTGGCGCGGCCGCGGGCTGCCGCGGCTTGCGCGTCGCGCCGCGCACCTCGTCCGGCCCGGGGCCGAGCGACGCGGCGCCCTCCGCCGCCGGCCGCGGCCGCGGCGGCTGCGCGAGCACCGCCGCAGTCGCGTCGAGCTGCGCCGTCGTCGCAGCGGTGGCGGCGTCCACGAGCGCGTACTGCTGCGCGACGTGCGCGCCCAGGCCCGCCGCCCTGCTGCGGGCGGCCTCGTTGCTGGCCTTGAGGCCGCGCAGCGCCTCCGCCTCCGCCTTGAGCGCCGCCTCGTGCTGGTCCCGCGCCGCCTCCCAGGCGGGGATGTCCACCTCCAGCCCCGCCAGGCCTGCGGCGGCAGCGCCGGCGTCGCGCGGCGTGCGCGGGCGTGCGGCGCGCGCGGCGGTTGCGCGCGGCGCCGCGCGCGCACCCGCCATGAAGCGCGTTTTCTGGTCGATGTTGACGTACGTGGCCTTGTTAGAGTCGAACTGGCGCTTGAGGCGCTTGAGGTCGTTGTCGCCGATGCCCTGCTCCGCGCTCTGCTTCCCCAGCTCCACAATCTGCGCCTGCTTGCCCCGCGCCGCGCCCGCCAGCTCCTGCACCGTCCTGCGGCGCCACGACGGCGGCGAGGGGAGTCCCTGGAGCAGCGGCGGGCAGCTGCCGCGCCCGCGCGGCGCGGCGGGGCGCGCGAGTTCGCGCATCCCCGCACTTGGAGAGCTCAGCCAGCGCCGCCTCCGCCTGCAGCCGCGTGGCGGACAGCGTCTCGGTCGGATCAAACTCCAGGCGCTTCGCCACGACCTCCGCCATGGCGGGCGACGGGAGGAGGAGGTCGCGGGCTGAGAAGAAGGCTGCTTTTCCTGCTGCCTGCACCCGCTGCCTGCGGCGGCGAAGCCAACGACCGCCGGTGACGGGAGGCGCGCCAGCTCGCGGACGGCGGCGGGGGAGCGAGGTGAAGAATTTGAGTGTGCGCCGCCGCGCCCGCCGTAACACCGGCCCGCGCTGCGGCGGCCTCCCCGAAGTTTGCCGCGCCGCACCCAGCCGTGCAGCCTCCCAGCTTCGGTGTCAGCCTTGACAGCTCGCCCGAGGCCGCCCGAGCTCGTCGACAGCTGGTGTCATGCGTTGTCATAAGGTAGGACAGCGCCGCCGCACAGCTGGCCGCACAGCTGGCCGTCGTCCCGCTGGGCGGCGCCACCGCCAGCGCGCGCGGCGCGCAGCGGTTGCGCTCGCCGGACGGGCTGTGCGCGACGAGGCCCATGTCTGCCAGGGCCGCCGCGCCGCGGTCCCCGGCGGCCGGCCGGGTGGTGTACCAGGCCAGCCCAGCGGCCTGCGCGTCGCGGTGGTGGGCCGGCCCGGTGGTGATGCGCAGCGCGCCGCCCCGCGACTGAATCAAGCTCGCCGGCTTGAGGCGCACGCGCCGGGGCATCGAGCTGCGGGCAGGTGCGGACGGGGCGTGAGACGCTCTCGTGCAACGGCCCGCCGCCGACCACTGCCACGCAGGCCCGTGCCCGGCCCGCACCTCTGCAGCAGCATCGTGCCCGCGCGGCCGCGTGCCGCGGGGGGCGCGCCGCTGGGTGCTGCTCGGTCCTGCGGGACGCGCGGCGTGGCGCGTGCGGGTGCGCGGGTGCACGGCGGCGCGGCGCCACCGCCGCCGCGCCCCTGCCCCAGCCGCACGGAAGCCCGCCGCACCCGGCCGCCGCTGCCAGTGCTTGATTACGTCTGACCCGCAGACCAGGCGGCTCTGACGGGGCGTGTGGCGAGCGGGGCGCGCGGGGAAGGCCGGTCCACGCTCACCGCTGCCGTCGCTCCTGCGGGCGCCGGCGGGCGGCGGGCGGGCGTGATCATGGCGGTATGACACCGACCATGGCGGCACGGGGAATCTGGCAGCCGCTGGGCGCCCGGGCGGCCGCGGGGGGCTAGAGCAGGCCCTCCCCCCCAAGCGCCCCCCTGCCCTCCCCGCCCGTGCCCGGGGCGCACCTCAGCGGCTTGCCAGCGGTCACCGAAGGCTCTGCAGCGGCTGGGCGGGCCGAGCCGGAGCCTTCTGCAAAAATATCCAGGGCAGGGGTTCAGCGCAGACCTCGCCGATTTTTCGCTCTCTCGCCCAATAAATCCGCCGTCGCTCTGCGCTCCTCTCTCTCTCTCCCCGGCCCGCACGCCTCCCCGCCCGCTGGGCGACCCCACGCGCCCCCCAGGCGACGCGGCGAGGGCGCCCGCCTCCCGGCGGGCGCCCAGACCCGCGCCTGGACGGCGCCGGCGCTGCAAGCTCTTCCAGCCGGCCGCCAGGTGTGTGCGGGCGCCGTCCCGACGTCGGGACGGCGCGCGCGGCGCCACGCGCGGCGCGCCGCGGTGGGGGCGGCGCTTTCCCGCCCTTCGCGAAGCATCATCGACCAGGGCCGCCGCGCACCGCGCCGCCCGCCGGACTCACGCCCGCCATCCCGCACGTCCGTCGGCGCGCCCCGCAGGCCGCGCCAGAGCGACGCTTCGCGCCCCCCCCCCCCTCCCCACCCGGATCGGCCTGGCCGCCCGCCGGGGCTCTCATCGTCCTCTGGGGATCGACGAGATGCTGGGCAGGCCTGGAGGTGCGCGCCGGACGCGGGCGGGCCCGCGCGCGGCCGGGGCGCGGGGGGGCGCATGCGCGGTGCGCCAGCGGCGACCCTGGCGCGCAGCGGCTGTCAGCGAGCCCGCGCGCCGCGTGGGCGGTCGCGGGCCTTCGGCCCGCCCCCGCTGAGCGACGCCCCCGCCCGCGCCCGCCGGCGGCCGCAGGGTTGACTGCAGGACTTGGCGCCACGCGTGGCGTACGCCCGCGCGGGGGCGGCCGGCAACGCACCGCGCCGCAGCCGCGCCCGGGGCATGGTCGAGGCTGGGTGCGGCACGGGGAGCGGGAGCGCGCAGCCCGCCAAGCGCCCGCGCCGCGACGACGCCGCGCGGCGCCATCCCCACCGCCCTGCCCCGCGCCCCGCGCCGCCGCGCAGGCCCCGACGAGCGCTGCTGCCGCCGTCGTGGGGAGCCAGTACGTGCAGGACCGCTGCGCTGACTCGGGGGGCCTCGCCAAGGCCCATGCCCAGATGATGAGCAGCCCCCGGCAGTGCACGGCCGCCGGCCTCGCCGCCGGCGGCCGGCCCGCGTGTTCGCGCACTGTTGCTGCGGCTGCGGGAGCGGAAACGCGGCGCTCGCGCGGGCTGGCTGCCTGGCTTGGGGGTAGGCGAAGGCGTGCCTGGCACGCCGCGACCCAGCATTCTCTGGGATCACCTCCCCCCGCTGCCGGCAGCGCCCGTGAAACAGCGCCTGGTGGCGGTGGCGGTGGGCGCGCAACATCGCGGGTGAGGCGGAGTTGCGGCGGTGTTGGCGGCGCGGAGTAGGGTGTAGGTTGCGCCCCCCAATGACCCGTGCACAGGGTAATTGAGCTGGTGTCATCGTCGCCGTCGTCGCTCTGCTGCTGCTGGCCAGCCGCCATGTGCTCCAGGGCCCACTGCAGCGCGTCGCAGTAGCCGACCAGCAGGTCGTGCTGCGGGCGGCGGCGGCAGCGGCGGCGGTCGGCGGCAGCAAAGATAAAGATAAAGATAAAGATAGTTACACCACAGGCTCGCGCCCATTGGTCCCGCGCCCCTTAAGGACGGTGTCCCGCATCTTCCAGATGTCCATCACATAATCTGCCACAGAGTGAACAGCAAGCTGATCCTGCAGCAGCGGTCGGCGGGCCGTCGCTGCCCGCGCGGCTGCGCAGGGCCGCAGGGGAGCGCCCTTGCGGCACATCACATCCCAGCAGCACCAGGCGGGCGCCCACTGCCCACCTCACCTCATGTCTGCTGGCGGCGTGCTGCTGCTGCGTCTGTTCGAGCAGCTCCAGCTTGCTCTGCAGCTCGGCTGTGAGGCGCTCGACCTCCGCCCGGCCACCCCGCCGGCGCTCCTCCTTGGAGCTGCGCGGCGCGCAGGCGGGCGGGCGGGCGGCGGCTACCGGGCGGGCGGCAGAGGCGGGGGTTCGCCGCCTGGCTCGTCCTCCCGCACCCGTCGCCTGTGGTCCCCCCGCCGATCGGCCATGAGATGGCGCACCGCTTGTCAGGAGAGACGCGCGGCACAGCGGGCCGGTCAGCTGGCGTCACGGGGGTCGGCGCGCGGCCGCCGCCGCCGCCTGACCGCGCGCACGCGCACCGGCGCGTCAGCACAGCCCCCTGCTGCGCCGGGAGACGGCGGCCGCGCGCACCTTGACAGCCACCTGCGGGTGGCACCCTCCGGCCGCTCCGGTGAGCGCGCAGGCCCAGAGAGGCCAGGGCGCGGGAAGCGAGCGCGAGGCGCCTGCGGGAACCTCGTCACACAGCTCCCGCATCCACAATCGCCCCCACAGCCGGCGCAACGCATGCAACTGCGCCGCGCGCGCGAGCGCCCGCCGCGGGTTCAGTACCTGAGCCCCGTCAGCCGCCGAGCGCGTCTTGCAGCAGCTCGCGCAGCACCCGCTGGATGTGCGGCGTGTTGCGGCGCGCCACCCAGTTGCGCAGCTTGTGGTAGTTGAGCTCAAAGTGCACCAGCCGGCCGCCCGGGTCACCAGCGGCCGTCCCCTGCCCGGCCGGCCCCCGCATGGCCTGCATGGCCGCCTCCAGCTGCTCCAGCTGCTCGGCCGGCGCGGCCAGGCAGTCCATGTCCACGAGGCCCCACAGCGCCGACTCCGCCGCCTCCAGCCCGCCGTACGCTGGCAGCGCGTAGCCGGGCGGCAGCGGGCAGTCGCCGCGGGCTGCAGCCTGCGGGCCGGCGGCGCCTGCTGCCGCCTCGGCCGCTGCAGGTGCACTGGCCTGGGCCGCCGTCGAGCTCGCGGGCTGGGGCTGCGTCGCCGGGCCGCTCTGGTGGGCGGCCGTGGCCAGGGCGGCAGCCGCGCCACCACCGCGCGCGCCTGCTGGTGCTGCTGGCCGCTGCACCTGCGCTGCCGCCGGCTGCTCGGCCGAGGCCTCCGACGCCAGCCCCGCGGCTGCCTGCTGCCGCAGGGCCGCCGCCAGCAGCTGCTGCCCCGCCACGGGCGCCAGCATCGCCGCCGACGACCCCGCCGACGTGCTGGAAACAAAGAGCAGCGCTGGCGCCGGCAGGAACGCGAAAGCCGTGCCGCGCAGGCCGGCGGCAAGCTGCGGCTGCTGCGGCTGCTGGCGCTGCTGCTGCTGCTGCTGCTGCTGCTGCTGCTGCTGCTGGTGCGGCTGCGGCTGCGGCTGCTGCTGGCGCTGCTGCGCCAGCGCCACGCCCGGTCCCGGGCCGCCGGGCCGCGTCTGCTGCTTCTGCGCCCGCCATGCCTCGAGGCACGCGCGGCCACAGAACACAAGCCCGCCCGACGTCTCGTGCTTAGTGCTGTTAAAGCGGAAGCGGAAGGCCTTGCGCACGGGCCGGCTCGACCCAGGGCGCGGTGAGCCGAGGGTCGCACGGACGCAACTATCCGGGCCGGCCCCGCACGCCCGCTTGTTGACCTGCTACTTCCTGGTCATAGTGGCCGCTGGTGCTGCGCCGCGCGTGTGTGTGTGTGTGGGGGGGGGGGGGTCGGGCGCTGAGCACGGACGGGCGGCCGGTGGCGCGCCGCGCGCCACGCCCCGCCGCGCGCACCAGCTCCGACGGCCTTGGCCACCGCCTGCACGAGGCGCACCCGTCTGCCGTGTGCGCGCGCTTGAGACTGTGGCGAGTCGCCCGGCGCGAGCAGCAGCTCCCACGGCGGCGCGGCGGCGCAAACGGCGAGTTGCCGCCGCGCAGCAGCAGCGGCGCAGCGGTGCGGCGTGCGGCTGCGGCGCGCTGGTGAGGCACCGGAGAGGCGAAGGGGCGTGTGGTGGCGGTGGTGTGGGAGGGCGGGGACGCGGCTGGAGGCTCCAGGCGCGGAGCGCGGCGCGCGCTGGAACCCCGCCCTTCGGGCGGCGCGCGCCCTCGCCACCCGCCCGTCCCGCCCCCGCACACCCGGCCCGGACACACACGCAGCCACTGGCACCGCAGAGACTGACTGCGCACGCCTCCGCTGGCGCCGAGCGCGGCCAAAACCTCCCGCCCAGCGCGATGCCGGGCGCGGCGGCGGCGGCGCGGGCCGTTTTCGATCGCTACGCCCCTGCCGGACGCGCCACGGCGGCGCCGGGTGCGTTGCTGCCGCGGGCCGGCGGCGGTTGGCAGCAGCAGCGCGGCGCCGCTGCTGCTGTCCGACCGCCGCTCCCGCGCGCCGCGCAGGCCGCCATCGCCGGCGGCCGCATCCCATGGTGACCTGATCGCCCCTCATCCCCCTCCCAACCACCACGCGCCGCCATGCCCGCGCTCCGGGCGCGCGGCGGGCGGGGCGGCGGCGGCGGGCGGGCCAGCGGCGGCGGCGGGCGGGGCAGCGGCGGGCGGGGCAGCGGCAGCAACGGCAGCGGCGGCAGCGGCGGCGGCTCGCAGCCGGCGGCGCACGCGCTGCAGCGTGAGCTGGGTGTGGCGCTGGACGCCACCGCGCAGCCGGAGGCGCGCGCCGCCGCACTGTCCAAGCTGCACGCCGTGCTTGCTGCGCACCAGGCCGCCAGGTGATCCAGCTGCGCGCAGAGGCGCGGGCGTCGTGCGCCCCGCACCGCCGCGCGCCGCCGCGCCGCCGCGCGCCGCCCTGCACTGCCGGGCGCCGACGCGCCCGCGCGCCGCGCGCAGGCCTGTGAGCGTGGCCGCGCTGCTTCACGCCCTGCTGCCCAGCTGGCCGCTCCTGGTCGGCTGCCTCTGGGATGCCAGCCCGCAGGTGCTGGCCGCGGCCGCGCCGCTGCTGGGCCTGCTGGGCGGCCTCGTGGCCGCGACGCAGGCCGCCGCCGTCGCCGCTGGTGCCGCCGCCGGCGGCGCCCCACCCACCACCACCTCCCCGCCGCTGGGCGGCGACGAGGCGTCGCCCTCCGCGCCGGCGCCATCCCGCGCCGGTGCCCCGCCGCCCCCTCCCGGGCTGCTGTTCGACTGGCTGCTGCCCCTGCTCACGGGCGAGGTGGCGCTGCCGGCGGGCGGGCCCGCGCCGCTGGCGTTGCGCACCCTCATCGCCAGGGCACTCACCTACGCGCTTCAGCAGCTGCCCGCCTGCGGCGGAGACGCACCGCTCGGCGCCGGCCCCGCGCCCGCGCCGGCGGCGCCCGCTGCCGGCCTGCCCGTGCCGCCGGCCGCGGCAGCGCAGCTGCGGAAGCACGCGGCGGCCGCGGTGGGCGCGGTGCAGTCGCTCCTGGAAGCGGCGGCCACGCCGCCGGCGCTCCTGGCGCCGCTGCTGGAGCTCCTGCTGGAGGCGATCCGTGTGGACGCCGCCACCATCACCGGTGCGTGGACGGGGCCGTGCCGGCTCGGGGCGCGCCGGCACGCAGGCGGGCAGCCGAGCCGCCGCGGGCGCCGCAGGCGCTGTGCTGCGCGACCTGGTGGACCTGCTGCTGGGCTGGTCGCTGGAGCCGGGGCTGCAGGCGCGCGACAGGTGCGCAGCAGCGCTCGGCGCGTGGCGCTGCGCGGCCGGCGACAGTCCTTGCGGGCGGGCAGCAGGCGCACGCCGCCCCACCGACGCGCCGCGCCGCCACCGGGCAGGCACCTCATCACGCGCGTGCTGGCAGCATGCAGGCCCGCGTGGCAGCAGGAGCCGGAGCTGGTGCAGGACGTGGCGACCAAGGTGCTGGCCGACCTGCGGCAGCTGCTGCCGCCGCCGGCAGACGCGGAGGGCGCGTCCGACGCGCGCGAGCAGGCGCCCGCGCTGCCGGCGCACGGCGAGCAGCAGGCGGAGCAGCAGGCGGCGGCGGAGCAGTCGCAGACGTTTCTCGTGCTGCTGTCGTGCCTGGTGGCCATCCTGTGCGCTGCGGCGGGGCCTGCTGTCCCCGGCTGCCGCGCGCTGCTGGACGACGCAGGCGGGCTCTTAGTGGCCGCGCACGAGCGCAGCTGCGCCGCGGCGCAGCGCGACCCCGACGCCTGCGAGGCCGCGGCGGCGCTGGCGGGGCTTGGACTGGGGCTGTGGGGCGCGTCGGCTGACGCGGAAGCCGGCGCCGCGGCGCACGGAGGCGGCGGCGTCGGCTGCGGGTTTGAGAGGGTGTGGGCCGCCACGGCACGCACGCTGCAGCTGCCGCTGCTGGGCGCTGCAGACGCCGCTGCGCTCCTGGAACGGCTGAGCGGGACCGTGATGGGCCTGGCCGGCCTCACGCTGCAGCAGCCGCCACCGCCGTGGCTGGAGGGCGTGGCCTCGGCGCTGCCGGGGCGGCTCTTGGCGGCCACGGTCAACCTGCGGTGCGCTGCGGCGGCGCGGCGCCGGGCACGCGCTGCAGGGGGCAGGGGGCAGCCACGACGCGGGGGCGCGCCGCCACCGCGCATGCTGACTGCTCGTGCTGCTGTCCCTGACCTCACCCGCAGGTGCTTGCAGCTGCCGGATGTTCAGGCGGCGGCCGCGGCGCTCTTCACCGCCGCCGTGCTGCTGGGGCCGCCGGCGCCCGGCGGCACGCCGCCGAGCGAAGCGATTGGCTCCGCCATGCTGGCTGCGGTGCTGGACGAGCTGGCGCACCTGTCAGCCGCCCTGGCACGCGACTCTGCCCAGGAGCAGGAGCAGGAGCAGCAGTCACCGGAGCAGCAGCTATACGCGGATCTGGGGCGAGCAGCGTTGCTGTCGGCGCTGCTGTTCGACCTCGTGCTGCTGGAGGCGTGGGCACGCGCCCAGCCACCGCCAGCCCAGCAGCAGGAGCCGCAGCGGGTCGCCGCCGGCCCCGCCGCGGTGCTGGCCGGCGGCGGCAAGGTTGTGGCGGCGGTCGCGGCTGCAGGCGCCACACGCATTGCGGCTGCGGTGCTCACCGCCGCGCGCGCGCTGGTCCAGGCAGGCGTGGCTCCGGGGCTGCTGGGCGACGCGGACGTGGCGGAGCAGGTGCTGGCGGTCGCGCGGGCGGTCGCAGCGTGCGGCAGCGGAGGGAGCCAGCAGCTGCTGGAGTGCGCGGAGCTGCTGGCGCTGACGCCCGGCGTAGCTGTGCCCACACGCTGCGCGGCGGTGGCGCTGCTGCCGGAGCTGCTGCTGCAGCAGCAGCAACGGACCGACGCAGGCGATGTCGCGGGTGCGTCCTGGCAGCGAGCCCTGGCTGTGCTCGGCGCGACGGGCGCGGGGTCGGACCCAGGCCTGCGCGGCGCCGCGGTGGAGGCCACGGCGGCGCTGGCGCGGGGCCTTTGGCTGACGGGCACGGCGGCGGGCGATGCAGTCGATGCTGGATGCCTGCCGCCGCTGCTGCAGCTGTTGGCGGGGCGCTGCAGCGACCTGGACGCCTCGGTGGCAGCGGCGGCGCAGGCGCACACCGCGCAGCTGGCGCTGCCGCTCTTTTTGCTCACGGCGGCCGGCCACGGGAACCGCCACGGCTGCGCCGGCGAGGCCTGGCTGCGGGGCGCGGCGCTGCAGCCGCAGCAGCGCGCCTTTGCGCCCGCGCAGCTGGCGCAGCTGTTTGAGCAGCTGTTCAGGGCCTCGCCGCCGCTGCTGCAGCGGCGGCAGGCGGGCCCGCCCGCCGAGCAGCAGGCGCAGGAGGAGGGCGCGTTTGCTGCATGGCACGCGCAGTCGCAGGCGCTGAACGCGCTCGCGCAGGCGCTGCCGGCGCTGCTGCCGGGCGCGGCCGGCCCTGGTGACAAGGCCGGCGGCGCCGGCGCCAAGGCCGGCTCGGCGCTGGTGACGTTTGAGGCGCTGGACAGCGCCGCGGCCACGGCCTGGCTCCTCACGCAGGAGGCGGCGCGGCACTGCGTCAGCGCGCGGCTGCGCACGCACCTGGGCAACCCCAGCCAGACGTTCAACAGCCTCGAGCGCATCCTGGCGGCGATGACGCACAGGCTCGCCGCCGACGGCTCGCCCGCGGCAACGCAGCGCGCGTGGCAGCAGGCGCTGCTGGCGCAGCTCGCGGCCGCCGTGCCGGCGCCGGCTGCGGCGGGCGAGGCGCAGCAGGACGGGCAGCCGCCGCCGGCGCCGCAGCAGCTGCTGCAGGCGCCGCAGCAGCTGCTGCAGGCGCCGCCGGCGCGGGCGGCCCGCGGCGCGGCGCCCGGCGGCGGCGGCGGCGCGCCGACCGCGGCCGCGCTGGCCGCGTCCGAGGCGGCGCGCCTGGAGTGGGAGGTGAGTGCGGGGTGCCTGCTGGACTTCATGCTGGCGCTCGAGGTCAACGTCACCGCCGCAGCGGAGGGCAGCCCGCTGCGCCCGGGCGCGGGGCGCGGCGGTCTGGCGTTCTTCGCCGGCAACCGCAAGGTGTGCGAGGAGTGGCTCGCGCGCACGCGCGAGGCGCTGCTTGCGCTCGCGGCGGCGTCGGGCGCGGCGGCGCACGCTTTTTACCAGGGCAGCGCGCGGCTGCAGGAGCTTGCGGGCGGCCTCAAGGCGCTGACCGCGCGCTACCAGGCGCAGCAGGCGGCGCTCGCAGCGCAGGCGCAGCAGGCGCAGCAGGCACAGCAGGCGCAGCAGGCGCAGCAGGCACAGCAGGCGCAGCAGGCGCAGCAGCAGGCCAAGCAGAAGCAGCAGGACCGCGCGCGGCAGCGTGCCGGCGGCGCCGGCAGCGACACCCCAGCGGCGACCTCGGCGGCTGCGGCCGCTGCCGCCGCTGCCGCCGCCATCACAGGCCTGGGCGGCCGCGGCGGCGGCGGCGGCGGCGCGCAGCCGGGCAGGCAGGGCAAGCTGCTCGCGGGCAGGCACGCGCAGCAGGCGCCCCAGCCGCAGCAGCAGCAGCAGCAGCAGCCGGAGCTGGCGGGGGTGCGCGCAAGGCGCCGGTGGCCGCGGACGGCGGCGGCGCCGCCGTCAGCGCGGCGGCGGCTGGCGCCGTGCAGGAGCAGGCGCGCGCGCTGCGGCGGGCCTACGACGCCGCGCTGCTGCGCCTGGCGCCCGCGGTGGTGGGCGCGCTGGCGCTGCTCGCGGACGCGCTGGTCGCGGCGCGCGAGCCCGGCGTGCTGGCGGGCCTGCAGGCGTGGGCGCACCGCGCGTTCCTTCCGGTCTGGCGCGCGGCGGCGCAGCTGTACGCGCTCGACCTCAGCCTGAGCCTGGACCAGGCGGACGCGGCCGCCTGGGAGGGCGAGCCCAGCGGCGAGCCCGGCGGCACGCAGCAGCTGCTGGCCTGGCTGCACGGCGCGGCCGCGCAGGCGGCGGGGCGCTACGAGGCGGCGCTCGCGGCGCACCGCGCCTGGCTGGGCTGCGAGGCGGCGCGGCTGCCGCTCGGTGCGTGCCTGCGCGGCATGGTGCTGGAGCACATGGCCGCCTGCTACGCCGCCCTCGGCGACTGGCGCGGCCTGGCGGCACTCGCCGGCGAGCAGCAGCCCGCGGAGGCGGCGCCGCCGGGCGTGCAGTGCTGGCCCGCAGGCGGCGCGGCGGGCGCCGAGGCGCTCACACGGTGGTCGCTGCCGCTGGCCGGCCAGCACGCGGCGGCGCCCCAGCTGCTGGACCCGGCCGACTGCCGCGTGCCGGGGCTGACTGCTGCGGGACAGGCGCTGCTGAACGCGCTGGCTGTGCTGCAGCGCTCGGGCTCAGACGCGGCTGACAGCGGCGAGCAGTGCCGGGCGAAGCGGGGTCAGGCTCAGAGTTCGCAGGCGCTCGAGGCGGCGCTGGGGGAGCTGGAGCGGCAGGCGCAGCAGGTCGCCAGCAGCCCGCTCGCAGTGCTGGCAGCAAGTGGCGGCGGTGGTGCTGGCGGCGCCGGCGGCGCGCCGCCCAGCGGCCTGCTGCTCCAGCTGGCTGCTTCGCAGCTGCTGCAAGCGGCCGCGGCGACAGACGCAGTGGAGCAGCAAGCGCTGCCAGCGCTTGCGCACCTGGTGGCGAGCCTGTCGGCGGCGCGGCACGCTGGCGGCAGCTGCTGGGCGGGCGCCCTGAGGGACGACGGGCGCCTCGCCGCCAGCAGCCTGGGCGACCTGCAGTGCGTGACGCCCCTGATCGAGGTGGGTGGGAGCGGCGGCAGCGCAGGCGCAGGGAACCTGCCGCGAGCGCCCCCCACACACGCGGGCGCTGCGCCCGCGCGCCGCCCGCAGGTGCTGCGCGCCGGCAGCGCCGCGCACCCGCACTGCCGTCCGCCGCTCAACCTGCTGCTGCGCGAGGCGGCGCTGGCCGCCCATGTTGGCGGCTGCGCCGCCGCGGTGCAGCGGCTGCTGCACAGCGCGGGGGCGGCGTGCGGTGGCGGCGCGGAGGTGATGTGGCTGCGGCTGGCTTGCAGCAAGCTGCGCCTGGGCGAGCCCGCGGTCGGTGGCGACGTTGGCGGCGCGATCGCCGCCCACGTGGAGCTGCTGCGCCAGGCAGCGCAGCTGCCGCTGCTGGAAGGCGGCGGCGGCGACAGCAGCGGCGGCGCCTGCGGCAGGGCCGGCGCGGAGGGCGCACTGGGCGCCGGCGCAGCCGCTGCGGCGGCCTTCCTCTCGCTCGCGGACCTGCTGGTGCGCGCGGGGCAGGGGCATGCTGATGCCAGCGTCGTGGACTGGCAGCAGCTGCACGCCGCGAGCCTGAAGCAGCTGCAGCGACAGGGGTCAGACGCAGCCGCGGTCGGGGGCGCAGCCGCCGCCGCCGCGCCCGGCTTGGCCGCGGCCGCGCTGCCGGCGGCGGCGTGCTGCGCTGCTGCCGCGGCCGCCGCGCCTGCCAGCCCGGCGGCGTGGCGGGCGTTCGGCGACCTGCTGCACGGCCTGGCGTGCCAGCTGGAGCAGCAGGAGGGCACGGCGGCGGCCGCGCTGCACCAGCGCGTGCTGGCGGCGGCGGCCGAGGCCGACTGCGCGCACCTGGCCGCTGCGGTGAACGCCAAGGCCCTGGACTCGCCAGAGCAGGGCCTGGGCGTGCTGCTCCGCCTGCTGGGCGCCATCGTGCAGCACGGCGACGCGCTGGCGGCGCCGCTGGCCGCGGCGCTGGGGCGCTGCCCCGCGGCCGCGTGGCAGGTGCTCACGCCGCAGCTGCTGGGCCTGCTGCAGCAGCCGAGCGCGGCGGTGCGGGGGCTGGCGCAGGGCCTGCTGCAGGGCCTGGCCGTGGTCGTCCCTCGCGCAGTGCTGTACCCGCTCGTGGTGCAGGCGCGCGCCGCAGCGGAGGCGGGGCAGGAGGTGCGCGCGCAGCGCGGAGCTGGGCGGGCCCGTGCCCGCCGGCGCAGTCGGGCGGCGCTGCCGGCTGGCCCGCCTGCGGGCCGAACCTCGGCGGCCCGCCGCCCACGCCGCCCCGCCCGCCGCCTGCGCGCCCCGAACCGCCCGCAGCCGCCCGCGGAGCTGTCGGCGGTGGTGGCCCGCCTGCAGGCGCGCCAGCCGCGGCTGCTGGCCGACACGACGGCCATGGCGGCCGCGCTCGAGGCACTGACCGTCACGCCCACCGAGGCCTGGGCGGGCCTGCTGGGCGAGCTGGCGCTGGACGTCAACCGAAAGCTCCTGGCGCTGCAGGTCGGGCGCCGCGGCGCAGCTGGGGCGCCGAGCACGCGGGGCGCCGGGCACGCGCCCCGCTGACCGCCGCCTGTTGACCGCCGCCGCCGCCGCACAGGCCGACGCCGCGCGCCAGGACGGCCAGGGGCTCAGCCGGCAGCGCCGCGCGGAGCTGCTCGCAAACAGGTGGGCGCGCGCCCGCGCCAGCAGCGGCCGGCCGCTCGCGCGGCAGCGCCGCCCCGTGCCGACCGCCGCCGCCGCCGCCGCCGCCGCCGCCCAGGTACCACACCGTGATGGCCCCCGCGCTGGCCACGCTCACGCGCCACCTCGCGGCCGCCACCGCGGCGCCGCCGGCGTCGCCCGACGACGAGGCGTTTCGGCAGCAGGTGCTGCCGCAGCTGCAGGGCCTCGTCGGCGCGCTGTCGGCGCCGCCGCCGGAGCTGCTGGCGGCCGCCGAGCATGCGGCGGGCGGCGACGGCGCAGAGGTGCGCTGGCCAGCCAGGGAGCCTGGGCCCGGTGCCGCGGGCCGCCCCGCGCTGCGCCGACGACTGGCCGCCGCGCGCCGCGCAGGCGCCCAAGGCCAAGGCTTCGCCCGCCGCCTGGGCGCCGCTCAAGGCGCTGCAGGCGCAGCTGGCGGGCGTGCTGCGCGCGCAGCGGGAGCTCGACCTCTCGCGCGCCGCGCCGCTGCTGGCGGGCCTGCTGGCTGACAGCGCCATCCCGCTGCCCGCGGACGACTCCACGGCCGCGACGCTGCCGCCACTGCCGCTGCGCGCCGCGCTCGCGGGCGCCGGCGGCCCGGCGGCGGGCGGACGCGTCGCGCTCGCGGCGGCCGGCGGCGGCGGCGGCTGGCTGTGCATCGCAGGGTTTGACCGCCGCGTGCTGGTGCTGCCGACCAAGACGCGGCCCAAGCGCCTGCGCCTGCTCGCCAGCGACGGCAGCGGCCACGCGTTCCTGCTCAAGGGCCGCGACGACCTGCGCGTCGACGAGCGGGTCATGCAGGCGCTGCGCGCCGCCAACGCGCTGCTGCGCGCGTCGCCCAGCGGCGACGCGGCCGGCGGCGGCGGCGGCGCCGGCGGCGCGCTGGCCGCCTGCGCGGCCGGCGGCGGCGGCGGCGGCGGCGGCGCGCTGCGCGTGCGGCCGTACAGCGTGACGCCGTTTGGGCGGCGCGCGGGGCTGGTGCAGTGGGTGCGCGGCACGACGTCGCTCTTCGGCCTCGTGCGCGCGTGGCAGGCTGCGACCGCAGACCGCGTCCAGGCGGTGGCCGCCGCGAAGCGCGACGCGGCCGCAGCCGCGGCCGGCGGCCAGGCGGGCGGCGAGGGCGGCCAGGCGCCGGCGGCGCCCGGCGGCGAGGCGGCGCTGCCGCTGATGGTGGCGGCCGCCCGCCCCGCGGAGGCTTTTTACGCGCGCCTGCTGCCCGCGCTGCAGGCGGCGGGCGTGCCCGTGGGCGCGCCGCGCTCCGCGTGGCCGGCGGGTGCGGCGCCGCGCCGCGCCGCGCGCGCTCACCGCTGCGCCGCTCGCGCACCCACCCCTCGCTCGCCCGCGCCTTGCCCGCCCGCGCCCTCCGCCGCGCCCGCAGCCGTGCTGCGCGCGACCTTCCTGTCGCTGCAGCGCGACGCGCCGCGTCCCCTGCTCGCGCGCGCGCTGCTCGCCGCGGCGGCGACGCCGGGCGGCTGGTGGGTGGCGCGGCACCGCTTCGCGTCCTCGGCCGCCGCGGGCAGCGTGCTTGGCTGGCTGCTGGGCCTGGGGGACCGGCACCTCGACAACCTGCTGCTGGAGCCGGGCAGCGGCGAGCTGGTGCACATCGACTTCAGCGTCTGCTTCGACAAGGGCGCTGGCCTGGGCGTGCCTGAGGTCGTGCCCTTCCGGCTGACCGGCATGATGACGTCCGCGCTTGGCCCGGGCGGCCTCGACGGGCCCTTCGCGGCGTCCGCCGCGGCCGTGCTCGGCGCGCTGCGCGGCGCGGCGGGCACGCTCGGCGCGCTGCTGCGCCTGCTGCTCGCCGACCCCGCGGTCGACTGGAGCGCGGAGCGCGAGGTCCACGCGGCGCGCAAGGACCAGGACACGAGCGTCAGCCTCAAGCTCTTCGCCTTGCGGTGCGCCGCCCGCGGCCACCGCCTGGTGCCGCGCCGCACCCCGCGGCGCCGCCTGAGCGCGCCGCCGCCGCCGCCGCGCCGCAGCATGGAGGAGCTGCGCGGCCCGCTGCTGGTGGGCCTGGCGGGCGCGCTGCCGAGCGTCGGCGACGGCCTGGCCGCCGTGGTGGCCTACGGCGAGGCTCACGCTTACATGGCGCGCCTGGCGGCGGGCGCGGACGCGGCGGCGCGGCGCACCGCGTCCGCGCGCGCGGCGGCCGCCGAGGCGGCGGCGGGCGAGGTCGCCGCGGCGGCCGCGGGCGGCGCCGCGGCGGCGCAGGCCGGCGCGCTCGGGTCAGACTACCGGCGCCTCTGCGGCCTGGCGGGCAGCTGCTTGGCGTCGGCTGCCAACTGGCTCGGCCGGCACGAGCAGACGCTCGCCGCCCTGCGCGCTGCGGCGGGCGGCGGCGCGGCGGGCGGCGGCGGCGGCGCAGCCGCTGCGTGCCTGCTCGCGCCGCGCGGCGAGTGGGACGGCGCCGCGAGCGACCGCGCGCTGCTGCTGCTCGCCCCCAATGATGCCGGCGGCGGCAACGACGGCGGCACCGGCAGCCATGGCAGCGACGGCGGCACCGGCGGCCATGGCATCCTGGGGCAGGCGCTGGGCGCGGTGCTGTCGCAGGGGTCGCGCGCCAGCGACGTGCTGCCGCGCGACGTGCTGGCGCGCTGCGCCGCCGCCGACGCCGCGGGCGCGGCGCTGCTGTGCCGGCAGGCGCGGCTGGCGGGCCTGGGGCGCTGGGCGCTGGGCAGCTACGCCGCGCTGCTCGCCCACCTGCTGCCCGGTGAGAGGGGCCGCTCCGCTCGGGCATCGCCGCCGCCGCCCTGCCGCCTTTGCCGCGCCTCATGCCACGCACCGCGCACCGCCGCAGCCGACTACGTCCGGGGCAGCCACCACTGGGCCTGGAGCCACGCGCTGACGGCGGCGGCCTCGGGCCCCACGCTGCAGCAGCTGGCGGCGGCCGGCGCGGCCGCGCCGGAGCTGCCGCCGGCTGGCGCGGCGCGCGGTGCCTGGGCGGCGCTGGCCGCCACCTGGGCGGTCTGCCAGGGGTGCCAGCGGCAGCACGCGGCCGCCACCAGCTCGGCAGCAGACGCAGACGCGGAGGGCGGGGGCGGCGAGCCGGGCCGGCTCGCGCCCGCCCTGCGCCGGCTCGGCCACCAGCTGGGCGGCGGCAGCGAGCGGCAGGCGGCCACAGCGCAGCTCGCGGCGAGCCAGGCGCTGGGCGCCGTGTGCGAGGAGGTCGCACGTGCCGCACGCGAGCAGGCGGAGCTGCAGCGCCGCGGCGCGGGCGTCGACGAGCGTGCGGCGGGCGCCGCCGCGCTGCAGCTGCGGCTCTCTGCGCTGCAGGCGGCGCTGCTGGAGATGCAGGCGGCGGGGCTGGCGCCGCTGCTGGACCCGGCGGCCTCCCAGCTGAGCGACGAGCTCCCCGACGCGGCCGCCTCGCTGGACGAGCTGCCGGGCGACGCGGGGGACGAGGAGCAGCGCCTGGCAGCGCTGTGCGCGGCGGCGAGTCGCGGCGGCGCCGTGCAGCACGCCTGGGTGGCCGACGCGACGGCGCAGCTGCAGCTGCAGCAGCAGCTGGTGACGGCGCTGCGCTTTGAGGCAGTGCCGGCCCTGGCCGCGTGGGCGGCGGCGGCCGGCGCCGGGGGCAGCGAGGCGCTGGCGGAGTCGCCAGCGCCGGATGACCACTGCGGCGCCGTGCTGCTGCCGGCCGGGCCAGTCAGCCAGCTTCAGCTGTGGCGCGCCGGCGGGCTGCTGGTGGCGGCGACGTGGCAGCAGCTGCAGCAGCAGCTCGCCGCGGCGGCGACGCTCGAGGGCCAGATGCAGGCGCTGGCGGCCGTGGCGGCCGCCGGCGGCGCAGCGGCGATCCCCCGGGCGACGCGCCGCTCGGTGCCCAGGCGGCCGCGCTGCAGGCGGCGCTGGCACCGCAGGGCTGCGACGTGGCGCTGCCGGACGACTGCGCCGCCGCGGCGCAGCTGCTGCAGTCGCAGTGGGCGGAGCTCAAGCGGCGCGTGGCACAGAGCCTCGCGGCCTGCCTCTGCCCGCTGCTGGGCGTGAGCAGCCTAGGCCCCGAGGCGTGGCGGGACGCCCGCGCCGAGGCTCCCGACGCGCCGCCGGGCCCCGACGGCGCGGTGCTGGCGCACCTGGCTGCCTGCAGCGCCGCGGCGGTCGACGAGTGCGGCGCCGCGGTGCTGCAGCAGCTGCTGGCGGCCGCAGCCGCCTCGGTGGCGTCCGGCGCTCTCATGCACCGCTGCGACGTGGCGGACGCGCTCGCGGGCGCAGCTGGCGGGGGCGGCCTGCCGGGGCTCGGCAGCGCGGGCGGCGCCGCCGGTGCGCGCTGGGGCGCGCCAGACCTGGACGCCGCGTGGCTCGGGCCGGTCGTGCTGCTGCTGCAGTGTGGCTGCCTGCAGGCACACGCCCGCCGCGAGCAGCGCCAGCTCGGCGGCCCGGGCGGCGCCACCGACGTGCTGCGCGGCGCGGCGGCGCTGCCGCTCGACCTGGAGCAGTTCCGACCGCTCGTGTTTGTGGTGCAGGCGCTGCACGAGCTGGCGGCGCCAGCTGCGGGAGGCCCCGACGCGGCGCGGCCGCACTGCCTGCTGCAGCAGCTGCAGGCGGCGCTGCTGCCGGCGCTGACGGGCGCGCTGCTACCGCCGCTGCAGCAGCAGCTGGGCGCGCTGCAGCGCCACCTCGACGCGCTCGCGCGCGAGGCGGCGGCCGCGCTGCAGCGCCAGCACGGCGGCGGCGGCGGCAGCGTTGTGCACGTGCGGCGTGGCAGCGGTGGCAGCACCCAGGCGGGGGGCCTGGAGGGCCTCGGGGGCCTGGAGGGCCTCGGGGGCCTGGAGGGCCTCGGGGGCCCCGATGACGATGGCGGCGACGGCGCGCGCGCAGAGCTGGTGCCGTTTGATGCCTTCGACCCGGACCTGGCCGGCGCCGGCGAGGCCTTGGAGGAGGAGGAGCTGGGCGGTCTGGGCAGCAGCGGCTCGGCAGACGACGAGCCCGCCCCCGACTGGCTGGACGGCGGCGAGCGAGCGCGCGGCGCCGGGGAGGGCCTGCCGGCGCTGGTGCCGTTCGACGCGTTCGACCCTGACCTGCCGGGCGCGGGGGCGTGCCTGGAGGATGGCGCCGGCCTCGGGGCGCTGGCGGAGGAGCTGGAGGGCTTGGGCTTGGAAGACAGCCCCGGGGCGCCAGAGATCGGCGCGGCCGCCGCGGCCCCCGAGGCGCAGGCCCTGGGCGAGGAGCTGCTGGTCGCGAGCCTCGCCAGGGCGCGCCAGCTGTCGTGCACGCAGGCGCGCGTGGGGCTGCAGCAGGCGGCGCCCAGCGTCGAGTGGCAGCAGCGCACGTGGCTGCGGCACCTCGCGGCGTTCGAGTGGGCGTGGGGCGACCTGCTGGCCCAGGAGGAGGGGCCGGCCGGGGCGGCGGCCGAGGCGGCGGCCCTGCTGCGCCCGATGGCGGAGGCGGCCCTTGCGGCCGCGGCCGCGACCGGCAGCGACGGCGGTGACGGCGCCAGCGAGGCCGTCTCGGCGGCGGCGACCGCGGCTGCGGCACTAGTGCCGGGCGCGGCCCTGCAGTGGTTTGCCGTGGCGACAGGGCTGGCGGCGCAGCTGCCGCTCCACCCAGACGGTGGCGCAGCACGCACGCCCTGCGCACCCCTGCCAGACCTGCTGCTGGGGCCGGCCGGTGGCGCCGGCACTGGCGGCGCCGACGCCGGCGTCGGCGCCGTGCCCAGCCGAGCGGAGCTGCTGGCTGCCTGGCAGGAGGTGGCGGACGGTGCTGCAGGGCTGGCGGACGCCACGGCGGCGTGGCAGGCGGAGTCGGGCGCCGCCGTCGTCGCGGCGCGCGAGTGCGTGGCCGCGCTGGCGCCGGGGCGCGACAGCGCCGTGCTGGGCGACCCAGGCGTGTGCCTCAAGGTGAGCCCGGAGCCCGAACACGTCCGCAGCACGCGCGCCTGCGCCGCGTCAGGGGCGCCTGTCGCCGCCCAAGCCGACGCGCGCCGCGCGCCGCTCGCAGGTGCTGACGGGCCTGAGCGGCCGCTGCCACGCGTGGGCGCGCGCCGCGGCTGGCGTGGCCGCGGGGGTGTCGCAGCTGAGCGAGGCGGCGCTGCAGCTGGAGTTCAGCCGCCGCGGCCGGCTCTGGGCGCCAGGTGTGTGTGCTGATGGAGAGGGGGGGGGCTCTCTGCAAGGTGCCGCCGCCCGCGCCGGGCCGCCGCCGCCTCGCCGGGCGAGCCCTGCGGCGCCCGCCCGCCGCCCCGCGCGCAGGCGAGCCTGGCGGCGTCGAGGCGTTCCAGGGCAACGCCTCGCTGCTCTCGCAGCTCAGCGCCACGGCCAGCGCGCTGGCGAGCGCGCGGGCCGCCGCTGCGGCGGCCGAGGCGCGCGGCGCGTCGTGCCGCGCGGCCGGCGCGGCGGCCGCGGCGGCGCTGGAGGAGGCGGGCGCCGATGTGGCGGCCGCCGAGGCGGAGCTGGCGCGCAAGACGCGGCCGGCGCTGGCGCGCGCGCAGGCGCTGGAGCCGGTGCTGCCGCCGATGGTGGGCGGCGCGGAGGCCGCGCTGGCTCTCGTGACGGGCGGCGTCGGCGACACGCTGTCCGCGCTGGCCGGCCTGGTCGCGCGCGCAGGCGCGGCGCGGGACCTCGCGCCGATGACGCGCGACACGGCCGCGCTGCACGCGCGCTGCGCCGCCGTGCTGCGCCGCCTGCGCGACGTCGGCGCCGCCGCGGCGGCGGGGCTGCAGGAGGCGCTGCGCCTGCACCGCGAGGCGGCGGCGGGCGCGGGCGGGCAGGCGGCGCAGGCGCCGGAGGCGGCGGAGGCAGCGCTGCTGCGCCTGCTGCTGGTGCACATGGCGCCCGCGCTGCAGGGCGTGCGGCAGGAGCTGGCGGAGCTGGGCCAGGCGCACGTGCTGCTCACGCAGCTGAGCCACCAGCTGGACGGCCTCGCCGCGGCGGCGGGGACGGTCGCAGACGCAATCACCGCCGAGCACGCGCCCGCGGCGCCCGACGCGGGCGCGGGCCCGGGCGGTGCCGGCGGCGCGCGCCGCGCGCGCGCGGAGGCGCGGCGGCGCGCGTTCGCCGAGGCGGCGCTGGCGCGGTGCATGGCGCGCCTCACGGGCACGCCTGCCGGAGACGGCGACGCCGCGCGGCGCAGCAGCAGCGACGCGGGGCTGGCGGCCGGCGTGTGCGATGCCGGGCCGCGCGGGGGCGGCGTGGCGGCGGAGGTCGCGCGCCTCGTGGCGGCCGCGACGAGCGTCGACCGGCTGAGCCGAATGTACGAGGGCTGGGCGCCCTGGATCTGACCGACACCCACCCTGGGGGAGAGCGCGCAACGAGTGTTACTGGTCGCGCGCGCACGCTGGCCTCCCGATACCCCGCGGCTCAGCCGTCGGCGCCGCCCGGGTGCAGCAGGGTGACGGGGCCCTTGGCGCTGCCGCCGCCGCGCGGCGCGGCCAGGCGCAGGTGCGTGGCAACGCTGCCGTTGCGGCCGAGCGAGAACACGCGCACGCCGCGCGGCACGGCGTGCGGGCCGCGGCGCGGCAACACGCGCCAGCTCGTGCAGAAGCGCAGCGTCGCGCCGTCGTCCCCGAGCCAGTACTGGCCGAACGAGGCGTGTCTGGCGTAGCACTCCTGCCAGCCCCACTCCTGCCGGCCCCCCGCCCCGCCGCCGCCGCCGTCGCTGCCGTCGCCCACGCGGCAGCAGCGGTCGTTGGCATGGTCGTGCCCCACCGCACTCACGACGACGCGCAGCGCGCGCAGTGCCACCAGGTAGCGCGCCTCGTCCGCGGCCGGCGCCGGTTGGACCCGCTCCCCGTCGACGCTCCCTGCGTGTGACGGGCAGCGCGTGTCGTGTGCGTCGCGACCGCGCCACGCGTCCGCCAGCTGCACCGAGGGGTGGTGACGGAAGAGCAGCGCTGGCGGGGGCGTGGCCGCGCCGCCGCCGCCGCTCGCGCTCGCGCCGCGCGGCTCCGCCAGGCTCTCGAGCCAGTCCAGGCTGCTCTCGGGGACGCCCTTCGGCGCGCTGCCGCCGCCCGTGTCCAGCAGGACGAGGCGGAACGCCACCCGCTCTGGCTCTGGGTTGGCGGCACCGTGCGGCGAGCTGAGGAGCACGGGCAGCTCATAGTTTGCCGCCCCGCCCGCCGCGGCGGCCGCGACAGCGGCGGGCGGCACGAGGCAGCCCGGCAGCGCGGCGCACGCGGCCAGCACACGCGCGCGCGCCTCCGGCGCCGCCCTGCGCCTCGGCCGCGCCCCGGCGCCGGCGCGCGCGCCGCTGCACGCCGTCGTGGTTGCCCAGCGTGACCGCGAACGGGACGCCCGCCGCGGCCAGGGGCGTGAGCGCGAAGGTCGCCCAGGCGGCGGTGTCGGTGCCCGACACGTCGTCGCCGTGCACCACGTCGCCCGTATGGACCACCAGGTCAACGCCGCCGTCGGCCACCTCGGCCGCGAGCAGCTCGGCGAGCGCGCGCGCGCCGGCCGCGTCGAGCGCTGCGCAGCCGGCGCCGCCGGCCTGCGTGTCCGAGACGTGCAGAATCTTGAACGTTGCCGCGCCCGGGCCGAAGGCCGGCGGGCCGCGCGCCGCCGGGAGCTGCGCGGGCCGGCCAGCCCCCGCCGCCGGCGCCGGCCAGGGGGGCGGTTCTGCTGGTCTCTGGCCACGCAGGAGCGCAATCCCTAGTAGTAGCAGGCCGGCTGCCAGCAGCAGGCCGCTCGCTCGGGGGACGGCGGCCGAGCGCGCGGGCCAGGCAGCGGCAGCCCAGCGGCGCGCTTTGCTGCCAGCGAGCTCCATCAGCTCGGAGTGCGATCGGTCGGAGAGCCCACGCTGGGCGGTGCGAACAGGGGCGCGGTCCAGCGGCGGCGAGCGGCGCGCGCAGCAGCGGCGTGCGCGTCGGAGATTGGTGGGCCACGCACAGCTGTTGCGCCGCGAGAGCGCGTGCACAGCTGATCGCGGTCTGTAGTAGTGCGCAGGAGAGAGGCGGGCCGTCACCGCCGCGCCGCGCGTCTCAGCGCTGTGGCCCGGGCCGTGACGGCGCCGGCGCGCTCACGCCCCGCCCGCCACAACGGCGCCGCGCTGCTCCTGCTCCTGCTCTCCCTCCCGCTGCTGTGCCGCCGCCTCAGCCTCGGCGGCGGCCGCGCGCACGGCCTTCTTGACCGCGGCGCGCAGCTGCTGCCGCTCCTCGAGCGCCGCCTGCCGCTTTTCCCGCATCGCCGCGCGGCGCCGCGCGCGGCGCGCCACGCGGCCCTCGTCTGCGGGCGGCGCAGCGCGGCAGGCCGCGCGCGCGTGGGCGGGCCGGCGGGGCAGGCGGGCGGCGGCCGTGCGGCGCGCGGCGTGGGCCCGCGAGCGCGGCCTTACGCGTGCGGCCGGCCGCGATGACGGGCGCCGTGGCCGCCACGTCGGCGTACTGGTTCCACGAACCGTCTGCGCGGCGGCGCGGCGGGCGGCAGGGCGTCGCCGGGCGGCGGGGCGCCGGCGGGCGGCGGGGCGTCCGCGGCTGCGGGCACGCGACGCGCCGCGCCGGGGCTCCCTCACAGTTGCCGCCGTTGATCTTGATCGGCCGCAGCAGCCGCGGCGCCGACTGGCAGGCCTCGCAGCAGCAGCCGTGGAAGCGCGTCTTGCAGGCCGCGCAGGCGATGAAGAGCTCGTTGCAGTCGATGTTGGCGCAGTTGACGTGCGGCAGCGCCGCCACGCCGCCGCACAGCGCGCACGGCACCGCGGCGGGGAGGCCGTCGCCTGCGGCGGGCGCGGCCAAGGCGGCGGCGGCTGCGTTTGCGCGCGCCGACCGGGGCGTCGCCGCCGGGCGCGCGCCCGCGACCGCCGCGGCGCCGCGCGCGCCCGGCGCGGCGGCCCCGCGGCCCCGCACACCCGCGTGCGCGCCGGGCGGCAGCGCGGGGTTGATGGCCATGCGCCCATCAAATACAAAGAGGCTGCCGTCCCAGTGCTCGCCGCCGGCCTCGCGCAGGTAGTGCTGCACGCCGCCGTGCAGGGTGTAGAGGCGGGTGAAGCCGCGCGCCCGCAGCAGCGCGCTGTACACGTCGCAGCGGATGCCGCCGGTGCAGTACATCTGGCGGCGCGCGCGCGGCGGCGCGCGGCGTCGCGGGCGGTCAACGCGCGGCCGAGGCTGCGGCCAGGGCCCCGGCCGAGGCTGCGGCCAGGGCGGCGGCCAGGCCGCGGCCAGGGCGGCGGCGGGCCAGGCCAGGCCAGGCGGCGCGTCGCACCAGGACCTCCGTGTTCTCCGGGTCGGCCCCGCGCAGCGGCGACGGCACCTCGCCGTCGCCGCCGCCGACGGGCGTCTCTGCGGGCACGCGCGCGGGCGCGCACGTCCACCGCCGCCGCCGCCGCCGCCGCCGCCGCCGCCCCGGCGCGTGCAGCAGCGCTGCCGGCCAGCGCCGCTGCGCGCCTCGCCGCTCCGCACCTGCAAACACCTCCTCGTCGGGGCGCGGCGCGAGCGCAAAGTGGCCGGCGTCCCACTCGTAGTCGTTGCGCAGGTCCATCACCACCACGCGCTTGGACTGGCAGGGCAGCGGGCGCCGCGGGCAGAGGCGCGCGGGGCGTCGGCGGCGAGGGACGGGTGCGCGGGCGCCGCGCGTGGGACCGCGCGTGAGTGCGCGGCGGCGTGCTGTCCCGCCCTTCATTGACCCAGGCCACTCGCGGGCGCGTCAGTGCCGGGTAAGCAGGGGCGGTCCCGCTCTCGCGCGCCGCGCGGCTCGGGGCCGCGGGCGGGGCGCCGCCGGCGCACGGGCGGTGAGCGCCGGCGGGCCGCCCGGGCGCGCGGTGTGCTCGCGTGCGCGTGCGCGTGCGCGTGCGCGTGCGCTGCCCGCCTGCGCCCTGGGCTGCCGCGTGCTCCCCCTGCCCCCTGCCCCCATATCCATCTCCCCAGCCCCTCCCTGCGCACCGGGTCGGCCCGGCCCGCGTCGACGTCTGCGTTGACCGCCACCGCCTCGCCGAGCTTCTCGCGCCACTCGGCCGGCGACAGCGGCGTCGCGCGGGCGGCGGGGTCGGTCACCGGCAGCGCCGCCATGCCGCCGGCGAGGCTGATGAGGTTGGGCTTGACCTTGAGCCGGAGCTTGGGGAACGCGGGGCCCTCGGCCGGCCAGAGCGTGTGGAAGAGGCCGCGGAACTCTGGCAGCGACCCCACCCACGCGACGTACGCGGCCGCGTGCGCCGCCGTGCCGCCGCCCTGGCAGTTGATGCCCTGGGCGCTGATATAGATGCGGCCGCACAGGCTGGTCAGGCCGCGGGACTCGATGAACGCGCGGTGCCGCGACACCATCTGGGGGAGGGGGGGGGGCGTGCGGCGCGGCGCGGGGGCCGGGCTCGCCCGGGGCGCCACGCGCGCGGGCGGGGCGCCTGCGCCCTGCTCCCCAGCGGGCTTGGGCGCGCGCGCGCCGCCGCCGCCGCCGCCGCCGCCGCACCTCCTCGGGGTCGGCGACGTCGGCCAGGTGGTAAAAGTTGAGCACGCACCACTCCTCCTCGCCGCCGCCGCGCGCCGCCTCGCCGCCGCGCGCCGTCGCGCCGCCCGCGCCAGGAGGCTGCGCGTCGGGCGCCGCCGCCACGCGCACGCCGCGCGGCGCAGGGCGCGCGCCGCGCGGGCGCCGCGCCGCCGCCGCCGCCACAACCGGCGCCGGCGGCCGCACCACGGCCGCCGGGCAGGCGTCGCCACGCGGCCGCGCGGGCAGGGGCGCCGCCGGCGGACGCAGGGGCGCCGCTGCCGCTCCCCTCCTACAGCCGCAGCGAGGCGCCACCCCGCCGTGCGTGGCGCCGAGCGCCAGCATCGCCGCGCCGCGCCGGCCGCCGCTCGCCGCCGCCACTGCTGCCGCTGCCGCTGCTGCTGCTGCCGGCCAGGCGCGCCGCCGGGCCGCGCGCCGCCGGTCTCGAGGCCGCGCCCGCTATCTGGACCGCGAGCGCGGCCGGAGAGCAGCCCGCCGTGCGTGCGTGCAGCGCGTGCAGCTGTCGGCGCGGCCTGCGGGCCCGCGTGTGGCGCGAGCGAGCGTGTGCGCGCAGCGGCGAGCCAAGTTTCGGTGGCGCTGGAGAGCGGAGTATGCCGAGAGCGCGCCCAGCCTGCCTGCGGCGGCGCAGGACGAGGCAGCGAGGTGCCGCATGTCAAAAACATGCCCCGCCAGCTCTCCTGGGCAGCCCCGCGCCGCCGCGCCGCGCCGTTCCGCGCGACGCCCACAACGCGCGTGCGACGCGGCCGCGGGCAGCTCCGCCGCCGGTCCCAGCCGACAGCGACGCGCGCGAGCCGCCGGCGCAGCGCGCCCGGGCCGGCGGCGACGGCGAGCCCCCTGGCGGCGCCTGCGGGTGGGTCACGTCGCCTTCCCCCAGCCCCCGGCCCATGTCAGCGTGAGGGGCCCCCTGTCGACGCACGGCGCCGCGATGGCGGACAGCAGCGGCGACGAGGCCGCCGCGGCGCCCGCGAAGGCCCGCGCGCCCAACCGGCACCGCTTCAAGACCATCGCCCAGCGCATCGATGAGGTGCGCGGGGCGGCCGGCGGCAGCGGCCAGTAGCGCCGGCCGGCGGCGAGGCGCCGCGCTGCCCGACGGCTCGCTCGCGGCGGCGCCGCGACCCGCCCCGCCCCGCCCCGCCCGCGCCGCCGCCGCCGCCGCTGCGCGCCAGGTCGACGTGGATGTCTACCGCCGCGTGGGCAAGGTGCGGCGCGAGCCGGCGCACGGCGCGAGCTGCTTCTTCCAGGAGGCCGTCTCAGAGTGAGCCGCGGCTGCGCAGCGGCGCCGCGGCGGCTGGGCGGCAACGCGGCGGCGGCAGGGCGGCCCGCGCGCGCACCGAGCGGTGCGCCGCGCCCCGCGCGCACACACACACGCGCGCACACGCGCCGCCTCGCGCGCGCAGGTGGCGCGAGCTCAACGTCGCGCCGCACTGGCTCGCCGTCGAGCGCCAGCTGCGCCCCTGGGCGGCGAGCCTGCCGCTGCTGCTGCTGCACAAGCAGCAGGCGCTCGGCGCACTGCTGGGCGCGCTGCGTCCCGAGGCGGCGCACAGCCTGCCGCCGCTCTTTGCGCTGCTCGTGGCCGCGGCGCGGGACCTGCAGGATGAGATGCTGCCACACCTGCCCGGCGTGTGGGAGCGGTGAGCCGCCGCGCCGCGCGACGCAAACGCCGCGCGACGCGCGCAGCCTCTGACGGCCCCCGCCCGCCCGCCCGCCCGCCGCTGCCCGCGCTCGGCGCAGCTTCACCTGGCTGCTCGCGCCGTCCGGCGGCGCGTGCGCCAGCGAGCCGGACGTGCTCGAGGGCCTGTTCAACTGCGCGGCGGGCATCTGCAAGGCGCTCGCGCGCCAGCTCAGCGCGGCGCTGCCGCTCACGCTCAAGCACACCACGGGTGCGCCTCGTGCCGCGCGGCGAGGCAGCGCCGCCGCGCGCCGACGGCGCGGGCCCGCCCCCTCGGCGGACGGCGGCGCCGCGCCCCAGCCCACGCGCCGGCGCCCGCCGCGCCCGCCCGCACGCGCCGCCGACGCGCGCGGCAGGCCTCCGCTACCACGCCGAGCGCCACGTGCGCTGCCTCGCGGCCGAGACCTTTGGCTTCCTGCTCCGTGCCGCGGCGCCGCGGGCGCTGCGCGGCGGCCTGCGCGCGCTGCTCGCGGAGCACGCGGTGCGGCCGGGCGCGGCGCGCGCGCACGGCGCGGGGCTGCTTGCCGCCGAGGCGGTGCTGGGCCCGGAGCACGGCCTGCACAGCCGGGCGGGCGCGCTGCTGGGCGTGCTGCTGGACGAGGAGCTGCTCGCGCCCGAAGACTTTGCCGGCCGGGGCAGCGAGCAGCAGGGCGACGAGCAGCACGGCGGCGAGCAGCAGGGCGGCGCGCCGCCCGCAAAGCGGGCACGCCACGCGCCCAAAGGTGCGCGGCGCGGGGGCTTGGCGCGCGCGGCATGCGCGGCGAGCGACCCACCCACCGCGCCCGCCGCGCCCGCCGCGCCCGCCGCGCCCGCCTGCGCGCAGGCCTGAGCCGCGAGGAGCTGCGCCTGCGCTGCGCCGCGGTGGCGGCGGTGTGCGTGCAGCGCATGCTCGAGCACACGCGGCGCGGCGGCGCCGGCGCGCTGTGGGAGGCGCTGCTGGGCGCGACCGCGCACCGGCTGGCCGTCGCAGAGGCCGCGGCGTCGGCCGCGAGCGCTGGCGCTGCGCCGGCGCCCGCGGGCGGCAAGCGCGGCAAGGGCCGCAAGGCAGCGCCCGCGGCGGCGTCGGCGGCCGGGGCGGCGGAGGGCGACGCGGCCGCCGGCGCCGGCGACGCGGCGGCCGAGGCCACCGCGAGCGCGGCGCGGTGCGTGGCGCTGGTGGCGCAGTCCGTGCACTACTGGCGCGGCGGGCGCGTGGACGACTACACCCCGCTGCTGGCGCTGGCGGGGCAGCTGGTGGCTGCGCTGCCGCGCCTGGGGGGCGGCGCCGCCGCCGCCGCCGCGCCGGCGGGGCTGCTCGCGCTGCACGTGCTCCAGGGCAGCGCCGAGGAGCACGCGTTCAGCGCGGCCGACTTTGAGGGCCTGAGCCTGGGCCACGCGACGGCGCAGCTGGTGCTGGGGCTGGTGCTGGCCCACGTGAAGGAGGCCGGCGCGAGCAGGGGCCTGGCCGCGCTGCGGCCCGCCGCGCCGGCCTGGGCGCCGCTGTTTGCGCCCGGCGCGCTCGCCGACAGCGAGCTCCTCGCGCTCGCGGCCGGCCTGCTCGCGCCGCCCAGCACGGCCGCGGCAGCGGAGCTCTTCGCGCCGCAGCTGCTCGGCGCGCTCGGGCGTCTGGTGCTGGCGGGCGGCGGCGGCGGCGGCGGCGGCGGCGTGGACGGCGCGAGCGCGGACCGCGCGGACGAGGCGCTGGCTGCGCTCGTGCGCGCGTGCGAGCTGCTGCGCCCGGGGGCCGCGGTTGGCGCGGGCTTGCCGCTGCTGCTCACGGCGCAGCCGGGCGGCGTCGAGCTGGCGGGCGCGGTGCAGCGCCTGGCGGCGGGCTGGAGCCACGGCGGCGGCGACGGCGGCGGCGCGCGGCGCGCGCTGCTGCGGTGCTGGGCGGGGCTGCAGCTGCTGCCGCACACGTGTGCGGCGCCGGCCGACTCCGCCGACATCGCCGACCGCGTGCTGCGCGAGTGCGAGGCGGGGCTGGCGGCCGAGGGCGGCGGCGGCTGCGGCGCCGCCGCCGCGTCGCCTGGCAGCCACGCGGCCGACCTGCTGCAGCTGCGGGGCATGGCGCTGACGATGCTGGCGCAGCTGCTGCCGGCCGTCGCGCCGGCGCGGCTGCTGGGCGCCACGCGCGAGGCGCTGGCCTGGCTGGCGGCGCACGCGGGCGCGCGCGACTTTGCCACCGTGTCTGGCACCGCCATGCTCGCGGCGGCGCTGCGCGCGGCGCTGGACGACGCGCGGCAGCTGGGGGCGCCGGCCGCGCGCGCGGCCGGCGCCGGCGCCTGCGGCGGGGCGGGCGCCGAGGCGCGGACGCTGCTGGGCGCGGCGGCGCTGCCGCCCGCGGTGCAGGCGCTCCTGCCCTGCCTGCTGTCGCCCAGCCAGCGCCTGCGCGGCGCGGCGCTGCAGCTGCTGTGCTGCTTCGAGCAGCCGGCCTACCTCGGCACCGGCGGCGACGCCCCGAGCAGCGCGGCGCCGGCGAGCGGCGTCGGCGGCGGCGCCGAGCGCGCTGCGTTTGAGGGCCTCACCTGCGAGGCGCTGCCGGCGCTGCGCGACATGCACCTGCGCCCCTGCAGCGTCGAGGCGGGGCGGCGCTGGGCGGTCGCGCTGGAGCGGCTGGCCAACCACCTGGAGTATGGCCGCCTGCCGCCGGCGCTGCTGCCCGGCCTCGTCGCGGGCCTGCTCGGCGCCCTGCACATACGGTGAGCCGCGC
The DNA here is from genome assembly GCA_014905635.1 of Scenedesmus sp. PABB004. Taxonomy (NCBI): domain Eukaryota; kingdom Viridiplantae; phylum Chlorophyta; class Chlorophyceae; order Sphaeropleales; family Scenedesmaceae; genus Scenedesmus; species Scenedesmus sp. PABB004. Next base: position 129,198 of record JABVCE010000039.1, on the reverse strand, counting down.
GGCGCGCGCCTGGCCGGCGAGGCGACGGCGCCCGTGGGCGCCGCGCGCGCGCTGCCCTGGCGGCGCGCGCCCGCGCGCCCACGCGCCCGCTCCCGGCCCACGCCGCAGCTTCTCGCCCCTGTGGCAGCCGGCGGCGGCAGCGCTGGGGCAGGCGCTCACGCAGCACGCGGACGCGGCGTGGCCGCTGGTGCTGGGCCATGTCACCGCGGCGCAGCGCCAGTTCCTCGGCGGCGCCAGCGGCGGCGCCACGGGCGACGCGGGCGCCGCGGACGCCGAGCCGCCGGGCGCCGGCTTTGACCTGCGGCGCGCGTGGAGCAGCCACTGTGCGCAGGGCTACGGCGCCGCGGCGGCCGCGTCCGCGAGCTGCACGGACGCCGCCAACCGCCTCACCCACATCCTGCGCGGGCTGGCCGCGGGCGCGGCGCCGGCGGTGCTGGAGCGCCTGGCGGACGGCTGGGTGCCGCTGCTGCTGGAGTTTGCCGGCGCCGTCACGCACGCGGGCGGCGCCGCGGACGAGGACGGCGACGGCGGCGAGGAGGGCGAGGAGGGCGGCAGCCCCGACGCTGCGGCGCAGCCCGGCACGGAGGCTGGCGGCGCTGGCGCGGCCGGCGGCGACGCCCAGACGGCGGCGGGCGGCGACGCCGCCGCGCCGGCAGTGGGCGCCAAGCTCAAGCATGCGGGTGCGGAGGGCGCGGCGCCCGGCGCGCCGCAGCGTGGTGGCAAGCGCGGCCGCGGCGGCGGCGGCGGCCTGGTCGACCCGCTCGCGCGCGAGGGCCTTGGCGCGCTGGGGTTCAGTCACAAGGCCTGGCGGGGCGTCATGGCGGAGTGGCTGGCGCTGCTGGGCGCGCTCAAGAGCCCCAAGCGCCTCAGCAGGTGCGTCTGGCGGTGGTGGCGGGCGGGCCTGCCGTGGGGGGGGGGGGGGGGGGCTCGATGCACCGCGCGCCCGGGCGGCCCGCCGGCGCTCACCGCCCGTGCGCCGGCGGCGCCCCGCCCACGGCCCCGAGCCGCGCGGCGCGCGAGAGCGGGACCGCCCCTGCTTACCCGGCACTGACGCGCCCGCGAGTGGCCTGGGTCAATGAAGGGCGGGACAGCACGCCGCCGGCGCGCGCCGCCGCAAGCATGCGCGCGACCCCCGCGCACACGCCCCCTGCCACCGACCCCCCCCCCCCCCCCCCCCGCGTGCTGCTTCGCCGCCCCACCTGCGCGGCGCGCGCCGGCGCAGGTCGTCGGAGCTGGCCGAGGCGGTGGCGCGGCAGCTGCTGTCGAGCGACCCGGGGCTGCAGGCGGCCGCGCTGCGCTGCCTGGGCTCGTTCAAGCTTCCGTGCCTGCCCGGCCACCTGCTGGCGGTGCTGCTGCAGCTCGCCGACAACACCAAGCTGCGCGGCGGGCTGGTCAACCTGCCCCCGATGCTGGACCCCGGCAGCGGCGCGGCGGGCGCGGAGCCCGACGCGGCGGCCGCGGCGGCGCAGACACAGCGCAGCCAGCTCAAGGGGAAGCAGGGCGGCACGGCGGATGTGGGGCGCGTCGACGCGGTCACGCGGCCAGGTGCGGGGGGCGCGGGGCCGCGCGGCGCGGCGCGGGCGGGCTGCGTGCGCCGCGCGCAGCGCGTGCAGCGGCGCGTGATGTCACAACACTCACTCAAACCACTGAAGGGCAACCGCCCTGGTGCAAAAAACACAATGGTCGACTGACGCCCCTACGCCCTTGCGTGCTCGTGCCTGCTGAGCGCACGCGGCACCGCGTGCACATGCGCGCACGCGCCACAGCCGACCCGCCGTGCCCCTCCGCCGCTGCCCCCTCTGGTCGCCGCCCCGCCCCGCAGGCTTTGTGCCGCTGCTGACCCTGGTGCTGTACCCCAAGCTCTCCAAGCGCAGCGGCCGCCTCGGCGGCCGCGGCGCGCCCGGGAGCGCGCGCGCGGCGGTGCTCAACGCGCTGGCGGCGCTGTCGTCGCACGAGCTGCTGCCGCTGCTCGAGCTGCTGCTCATGCCCCTGGGCCCCGCGATCGCCCTGCCCGGCGGCGGCGGCGGCGCTGACGAGGACGGCGGCAGCACGCAGGGCGGCGAGCAGGCGGCCGAGGTCGCCGCGATGGCCGCCGCGCGGCTCATCCCGGCGCCCTGGTGGTCGGCCCACCTGCTCGCCTCGCCGCTCGCCTGGTGGCTGGCCGCGGTGGAGCCGGGCCGCCTGGCGGCGCAGCCGCTGCGCCGGCGGCAGGGCTTCCTCAATGCATTTGAGGACCTGCTGGCGCACTTGGGCCACCGCCTCGCGCCGCTGCTGCCGCCGCTCGTCGCGCTCACCGCGGCACTGCTCGAGCTCGCCTGCGCGCCGCTGCAGGCGCCGGGCGCCGGCGGCGGCGGCGAGGCGCACGAGGGCGGCGGCGGCGGTGGCGCCACGCAGGCGCGCGAGGAGGGCCGCGCGCTGCGCTCGCAGTGCCTGCGCCTGCTGGGCCAGGTGTGGGAGCGCTTCCCTGCCGCGCTGGACCTCAACCCGCTGTGGCCGCGCTTCTTCGGAGCCGTGCGCCCGCTGCTGCCCCGCCTCGGCCCCGAGGCGGCCGGCAGCGCGCCGCCGGCGCTGCTGGCCGCGGTCGGCAGCCTCGCGGCCGCGCCAGGGCTGGCGGGCGTGCTCGGCAACCTGCCCAGCACCCAGGCGGCAGCGCCGGGCGGCGCCGCCGCGATGGAGGTCGACGGCGGCGGCGATGGCGAGGGCGCGGCGGCCCTGCCGGCGTGGCCGCCCGGCGGCGCGACGCCCGCCTGGGCGGCGGAGGGCCTGGGCGGGCAGCTGCTGTCGGCCTGCATCGGCGTGCTCGGCGCGCGCGGCTGCAGCGAGGCCAGCCGCGGCGCGGCGCTGGGCATTGTGGAGAGCTGCCTCGCGCTGGAGCCCGCCGCGCTGCTGGGCGCGGTGCTGCTGCCGTGGACGCGGCAGCTGCTGGGCGCGCTGCGCGTCAGCGTCGAGGCGGCGCTCGCCGAGGCGGCGTCGGCGGGCGGGCGTGGGCGCGGCCGGGTGAGAGCTGGCGCGCGGCCCGACGCGCCCGCACTGCACCTGCCCGGCTGCCCAGCTTGCCCGCACCGCGCCGCGCGCCGCCCGCCCACGCTGCGCACCTCTGCTGCCGCCGCCGCCTCGCAGGGTCCGCCGGGGCGGGGCGCGCGCGGCGGCGGCGCGAAGCGCCCGTCCGTGGTGCGCCAGCTTGCGCTGATGGAGGCCCTCGGCGCGCACTGCGCCGACGCGGAGACCGCGTCGGACCTCGCGGCCGCGCTCGTCGCGCTGCTCGCGCCGCCCAACAGGGGCGGCGGCGGCGGCGGCGGCTCCGGCAACAAGCGCGCCGCGCTGGACGAGCGCGGCGTCGCGCGCGCGCTGGGCGCGCTGTCGGCGCTGTGGTCCGCGCTCGCGGCGCAGGCGCCCGACGCGCGCGGCGCGGGCGAGGCCGAGCGCCTGCTGCAGCACTGGGAGACCGTGGCGCTGCTGTTTGGCCGCCTCTCCGGCCGCGACGCCCGCAGCGGCGCGGGCGCCGCGCTGCGCGCGCTCGCCGCCCTCATCGACGGCGCCGTTGACGGCGGCGGCGGCGGCGGCGGCGGCGCGGCGGGGCGCTACGGCCGCGTCGCGGGGCTGCTTGCGTGTCTGAACGCCTGGGCGGCGGGCGCGCTGGACGAGCCTGATTACGACGCACGCCTGGGCGCCTACGCGGCGCTCAGCGCCGACGCCTGGGCGGCGCTGAGCCGGCGCGGCGCGCTGCCGCTGCTGCTGCAGGCCTTCTCCGACCTGCGCAACGACGGCGACCTCGCGCTGCGCCAGGCGGCCGCGGGCGCGCTCGCGCGCTGCGCGGAGGCCATGGCGCGCCTCGACGCCGCGGCGCAGGCCGCCGGCGCGGGCGCGCCGCCCGGCGCGGCGCACGGCGGCTACCTCGCGGCGCTGGGCCCGGACGACCCGCTGCGCCTGCTGCCGCGCGTGCTCTATCCGCAAGCCAAGGCCGGGCTGCGCGCCGCGGCGCTCGCGGTGCGGCAGGAGCACGCGGCGCTGCTGCGCGAGCTCGTGCGCCGCCTGCCCGGGCGCTTCCCGGACCTGGTCCCCCTCACGAGCGGCGACGCGGAGCAAGACTTCTTCCTGAACGTCACGCACCTCCAGATCCACCGCCGCGGCCGCGCGCTCACGCTGCTCGCGCGCCTCGTGGCCGCGCAGCCGGGCGACGACGGCGGCCCGCCCGCGGCGCCCGGCGGCGGCGGCGGCGGCGGCGGCGGCGGCGGCGGTGGCGGCGGCGGCGGCGCGCCCAAGCGGCGCAGGCTGGCCGACGGCGCGCAGCAGCAGCCGGGCGGCGAGGCGGCGGGCGGCGAACCGGCGGACGGCGAGCTCGCGGCCGGCGCCAAGCGGCCGCGCGGCGACGCGCTGCCGGGGGAGCCGGGCGCGCCCGGCGGCGACGCTGCGCCGGCGGGCCACGCCGTGAGCGTGCGCGTGCTGCTCGACATTGCCGCGCCGCTGCTGCAGCAGTTTGTGTTTGAGGGCGCCGCCGCCGGCAGCGCGGCGGGCGCGGCCGCGGCCGAGGCGCAGCGCGGCGGCCACGGGCGCAAGGCGGGCGACGCGGACCGCGAGGGCGCGGTCGCGGACGCGGCGATCGACGCGCTGCGCGCGCTCGCAGGCCGCCTGGGCTGGGAGCAGTACGCGGGCCTGCTGCAGCGCTGGTTGCGCCTCATGGCGTCACACCCGCGCAAGCAGGTCATCCGCGCCACCTGCGCCGTGCTGGACGCATTCCACTTCCCCCTGGAGCCGGCCCCAGGAGTGCCCGCCGGCGGCGGCGGCGGGCAGGCGCCCGTCGCGCAGGCGGCGGCGCGCGCGCGCGCGGCGGCGGTCGCCGCGGCTGCCGCGGCCGAGGCCGCCGCCGCCCTCGCGGGCGCGACGGGCGAGCAGCCGCCGGCGGCGGACGGCGACGCGGCGGCGGAGGCTGCCGAGGCCGAGGAGGAGGAGGGCGACGGCACCGACGACGACGAGGCGGGCGCCGACGCCGCGGCGGCGGAGGCGGCGGAGGCCGCGGAGGCCGCGGCGGCGGCGGCCGACGTCGCGGCGTCTGCGCGGTCGCTGCTCATGGCCAAGGTCCTCCCCGCGCTGCAGGGGCAGCTCGTGGTGGAGGGGCAGGACGTCGCGCGCGCGCCGGTCGCGCTGGCGCTGGTCAAGCTCATCAAGGTGCAAGTGTGTGTGTGTGGGGGGGGGGCAGGGGCGGAGGGCGGGGAGCGCTGGCGCGCTGCGCTGGGAGGGGCGCGGCGTGCGGCCAGGCGCGCGCCGGCCCACCGCCGCCGCCGCCGCCGCCGCCGCCGCCGGCGCAGCTGCTGCCGCCCGAGGTCGAGCGCGTTGCGCTGCCGCGCGCGCTCGCGGCGATCGCCGGCCTGCTGCGCACGCGGCTGCACAGCGCGCGCGACGCGTCGCGGCGCGTGCTGTGCGACCTCTCGCTCGAGCTCGGCCCAGAGTACTTGCCCACACTCATACAGTGAGGCGCACCCCTCGCGCGCCGGCGCGGGGCACGGGGCCAAGGGCTGCTGCTGCGCCTGCGCTGCGCCGCGCGGACCGCTGACCGCCCGCCTCCCCGCCCGCGCGCGCGCCCGCCTGCGCGCGCGCAGCGTGCTGCGCGCGGTGCTGCCGGACAAGGGCTTCACCGCCCACGTCCTCGGCTTCACCGCGGCGGCGCTGCTCGAGGCGCACGTCGCGGCGGGCGTGGAGCCGGGGCAGCTCGACGCGGCGCTCGAGCTCCTGCTGCCCACGCTTGAGGGCGACCTGTTCGGCCAGGTGCGGCGCCGGCCGCGGCGGGGCGGGGCGGGGTGCGCGCGCCCAGCGCGCCGCCGCGCGTGCCGACGGGCGCCGACGGGCGCCGCGGCCGCCGTTGTGCGCAGGTGTCGGAGGCCAAGGAGGTGGCCGCCTTTGCCGGCAAGTACAAGGAGGCCAAGCGCTGCAGGTGCGGCGGCGGCGCCGCGCCCGCCGGAGAGCGCGCGCGCGCGCACGAGCGCAAGCTCACCCCGAGGCTCCGTCGCACGCCCCTCACGCCCCCCCCGCCCCCACCCGCCCGCCCCGCCGCCGCGACCGCGCCCGCCCGCGCCTGGCAGGGCGTACGAGGCGTACCAGCACCTCGCCGCGAGCGTGAGCTTTGACAGCCACATCGACCCGCTGCTCGCCCTCGTGCGCGGCCGGCTCGGCGCGGCGGGGCACCCGCCGACGCGCGCCAAGCTGGAGCAGCTGCTCGCCGCGGCGGCGCGCGGCGTGGCCGCCAACCCGAGCGTCACGCCCGAGGGGCTCGCCGCCTGGGCGGGCCGCACGCTGCAGGCCTGCCTGGAGGTGGAGGAGGCGGCGCGCGCCAAGGCCAAGGCCGCGGTCGGCGCCGCGGTCGCGGTCGCGCCGGCCAAGGCCGCGCCGCCGCCGGCGAGCGGGGCTGGCGGCGACGGCGGCGAAAACGGCGGCGACGGGGACGGCGGCAGTGGCGGCGACGGCGATGCGCACCTGTACCTGATCGCCCACTGCGCGCTGACCGTGGTCACCGCGGCGCTCAAGCGCGGGGCGCTGTCGGGGCGCGGCCCCGACACGCTCCGCCTGATCGACCCGCTGCTGCCGCTGCTCGTGCGCTGCCTGCACAGCCGGCACCTGGGCAGCGTGCAGGTGCGCGGCGCGCGGGCCGCGGCGTGTGCCGGGCCCGCCGCCTTCCGCCAGGCGCGCCGCTCACCGCGCCGCGCGCCGCGCCGCCGCCGCCGCCGCCGCCGCGCAGGCCGCGCTCAAGGCGCTCACGCTCCTGGTGGGCGTGCAGGGCCTGCCGGGCCTGCCGGCCGCCGCGTCGGGCGCGGGGCGGGGGCTCACCAGCCTGCTGCGCAAGGTGCCCGACGCGGGCCACCCACTTGCGCAGGACTGCTTCAGGCTCTTGGGAGGTGCGCCGCGCCCGCCTCAGCTGCGCCCGCCGCCGCCGCGTCCGCCGCTGCTGCGGCTGCCGCCGCGGTCTGCTGCTGCCGCAGCCGACTCACTCGCCGCCCCGCCCCGCCGCCCGCCGCCGCCGCCGGCTGCGCGCGCCGCCATTCCCCCGCAGCGATGCTGCGCGACTGCCCCACCTACCGCCCGCCCACACCGCAGCTGCGCTTCCTGCTCAAGTGGATCGCCGCCGACCTGCAGAGCGGCGGCGGCTCCGCAAGCGCCGCGGCCGCGCGCGTCGGCGGCACCGGCGGCGGCGCGAGCGCGGCGCCGGGCGAGCGCCTGAGCGGCTACGGTCTGCTGCGCGCAGTGCTGGGGCGCGTGCTGCTCGTGCCGGAGGTGTATGACGTCATGGACATCGTGCAGGGCCAGCTCATCACGTGAGGAGGCCTGTAGGGACGGGGGCGCCGCCGTGGCCGCGCGCGCGCTCGACGCGCCGCCGCCCACACGCGCCCGCCGCGCCGCCGCGCGCCGGCGCCCCGCCCGCGCAGGAGCCACTCGCCCGCAGTGCGGTCGTCCGCGGGGAGCTGCCTGCTTGCCTTCCTGCTGGACTACCCGCTCGCGCCGGCACGCCTCACCGGGCACATCACCTTCCTGCTCACCAACACCGCCTATGAGCACGAGGCGGGGCGCCTCGCGGCGCTGGAGATGCTGCAGCAGGTGCGCGCCGCGGCGGCGGGCGCGCGCGCGGGCGCACGCCGCGGCGGCCCCGCTGCGCTGCGCTGCGCGGCCGGCCGCCTGCCGCTCACCGCGCCGCGCCGCGCCGCGCCGCGCGCCACAGGTGCTGCTCAAGTTCCCGCCCGCGGTGGTGGCCAACCTCGGCGCCACGGCGTACCTGCCCCTCGTGGCGCGGCTGGCCAACGAGCCGAGCGCCAAGGCGCGCGCCGCGGCGGCGGCCACGGTCAGGCTGCTGCACCGCCAGCTGCCGCCCGAGGCCAACGATTCGCTCGCGGGCTACGGCGCCGCCTGGCTGGCGCGGGGCGGCGAGGGCGGGCAGACGCAGCAGCTGCGCGCCGCCGCGGCGCACGCGCTGGGGCTGCTCGCCGAGGCGGAGGGCGGCCGCTTCGGGCAGCGCCGCCTCACGCCCGGTCTGCTGGCCCAGCTCGCGGCGCTGCTCGCCGACGCGGCGGGCGAGGCAGAGGGCGCGGTCGAGGCGGCGGCCGCGGCGGCGGCGGACGACGACGCCGGCGACGGCCAGCTGGGCGAGGGCGGCGACGCGACGGGCGCGCTCGCGGGCGGCCTGCCGCGCTGGCAGGAGGCCTACCACGTGCTGCTGCTGCTCGAAAAGGCGGCGGCCGCGCCGCCCGGCCTCGACGCGCTCGGCTGGGAGGCGGGCGGCGCCGGCGCGCGCGCGCTGTGGCGCGTGCTCGCGGCCCGCCTGCTGCTGCACCCGCACCTGTGGGTGCGCAAGGCCGCCGGCCGGCTGCTGGGCCTCGCGCTCGCCACGCCCGCGATCGCCGACGGCCTGCTGGCGCCGGCGGCCGCGGGCGGCGAGGGCGACGGCGCGGGCGCCGCCGCTAACGGCGCGGGCGCCGCCAACGGCGCCGCCGACGGTGCCGAGGCCGGCAGCGGCGGCGTGGCGTCGGGCGCGCTGGCGCTGCTGGTGTACCGCCAGCTCGAGGCGCCGCTGGTGGACGAGGGCCTCTGCACGCAGGCGGTCAAGTGCCTCGTCGCCCTGGCAAAGCGCCTCGCGCAGGAGGAGGCGGCGCAGGCCGGCGCCGGCGCGGCAGAGGCGGCGGAGGGCGCGGCGGCGCCCGGCAGCGGCAGCGACGAGGATGCGGACGCGGGCGGCTCCGACGAGGGCGGCTCCGACGAGGGCGGCAGCGACGAGGGCGGCAGCGAGGGCGACTCGGACGAGGGCGAGGCAGACGGGCAGGAGGAGGGCACGGCGCCGCGGCGGGGGCGGCGTGCCGCGCGGCGCGCGGGCGGCGCGCCCGCCATCGACCTGGCGGGCCTGGTCGTGCGCATGGTGCGCGCGGCGGAGGACGCCCGCTTTGCGCGCCAGCTGCAGCGCGCCGCGGCGCTGCGCTGGATCGCGGCCGCGTCGGCGGCGCTGGGCGCGGCGCCGCTGGCGGCGCACCTGCCGCTGCTGCTGCGCCCGCTGTACCGCCTGGCGGAGGCCACCAGCGACGCGGCGGCCGCGGCGCGCGCGGGCGCGGCCGCCGGCGCCGCCGCGGCGGCGGCCAACGGCGGCGCCGAGGCGGTGCGCGCGCTGGGCGAGCAGGTGCTGTCGCACCTGCGGCGCGTGTTTGGGCCGGAGGCGACGCTCGCCGCGTACGCGGCGGCGCGCGAGGCGGTGCGGCGCGCGCGCGCGGCGCGCAAGGCGGTCGCCGCGCGGCGCGCGCTGCTCGACCCCGAGGCCGAGGCGCGGCTGAAGCTCAAAAAGGGCCGCGCCAAGGGCGCCGCGCGGCAGCGCAAGGCCGAGGAGCGGCGGCGCCAGCGCGCTGCGCGCGCCTCGGGCGGCTTTGGCTTCAAGGCGCGCCCCAGGGGCGGCGGCGGCCGCGGCGGCGGCGGGGCTGGCGGCGGCGGCGGCATGCGGCTGGCCAAGCAGAGCAGGAAGTAGCGGGAGGGAGCGGGAGGAGGGTGGGTGGCGGTGCGCAGGATGCGGGCTGGGCGGGGCGGGGAGCGGCCGGCGGCGTGGCGCGCGCCGCGGCGGCGGCGGACGTGGTGGTTGCAACTGCCCCAATCAATCAATCCGCGCCGCAGCCGCCAGCAACCGACGGCCGGTGCGCGCTGCGGCGGCGACAAGCGATGCACACCACAGTCCTCTCGTGCACTGAGCACAGACCTGCCCGCCCGCCCGTCGACCCCATCCCCGCCCCACGCCGCCCGCGGCCGCGGACGGGCGCGCCCCGACCTGCCAGCGCCGCCGCGGTCAGCGACACGCGGGCGCGGCCGTTCTCGGCCTGGGCGGCCGGCCGGCGCCGCGGGGGCGTGCGCCGCCGCCGCGCCCGGGGGCCAGTGCACCCAGCCCCATGCGATGATCTAGCTAGCTGGCGCCCCCACACCCCTACCAACTGGAGCGAGTCACGCTGCGCCTCGAGCGCCCGGGCGCCACTCCTGCCCGCCGCACGTCCCAGGGCGCACAGCGCGCCCCCCATTGACGCCTGCGGAGATTGGGTTGCTGTTCGGCAGTGCGCCCAAACTGAAGCTGGGCTGTGCACCGCGCCCCCGGCCCTGCTGCAGCACACGCAGCCAAGCAGCTGCAATGATAGGAAGGGCGCGGGCGTGGCGCGCCGCGGGCGGCGGCGCAGGCAGCCGCCGCGCGCCGCCCGCCGTCCGGTCGCGGCGCCACGTGCGCGCCTCCTGCATCAAATGCCGCGGTCGCCGGCGCCGCTGCAGGCGCCGGCGCCGGCGCCGCCGGGGCGCGCGCTCACAGCAGCAGCGCCGCGACAAACACAGCGAGCGCGACAAAGCAGGCCGGCAGCTTGGCCAGGATGGCCTCGTTGGTCGGCGGCGCCGGCGCCGCCGTGGCGCACTGGTTGCCGTCGCCCGGGCACGCGTTTGCCAGCGCAGCGGGCGCCGTGCCCTCGAGCCGGCGCGGCAGCACCGCGGCGCGGTTGGTCAGCACGCGCGGCGCGCCGTCGGTCAGGCGGATCGTGAGGCGGCGGGTGTCGGGGAACCAGACGAGGCCGTTGGAGTGGCCCGCCGGCGTGGGCAGCACGTCCTGCACGCCCGCCACGCCGCCCGTGAGCAGCGTCGAGTTGGCGGGCAGCTGCACGCTGCACGTCACGTCCTTGCCGGCGCCGACGTTGGTCGTCGCGACGAGCACGCCGGGGCCGCGCGAGAACACGTGGCAGTCCTTTGTCGCCGTCAGGGTCGTCTCCGGCTCGCGCCAGACCTTGTTGGCGGTGCGGAACCTGCCGCGGCGCGCGACGTGACGCGCGGGGTCGGCCATAGCGCGGGCGCGGTGCGGTCGGCCAGAGCGCGGGCGCGGGCGCCGCGGTGTGCGGGCGCGGGCGCGGGCGGTGCGCGCACTTTGCGAGGCGCTCGATGGTCGTGTAGAGGGGCGAGGAGGTGTTGTAGGGCATCTCCCACAGGCAGCGCCGGTTGGCGCCGCCCGCGACGACGCCGGTCGCGCCCGAGGCGGTGCCGTAGTAGATGACGGGCAGGCCCTCCGCCATGAGCACCTGCCGCGTGCGCGTGTGTCGCGTGTGTCACGTGTGTGCGTGTGTGCGTCACGTGCGTCACGTGCGTGTGCGTGCGTGCGTCCGCGCAAGTGCAGCGCGGCGCACCCAGGTCAGCGCGTTGGCGAGGCGGCGCTTGTCGGGCTGGACGGTGAGGAAGCGGGGGAAGTCGTGGTTGTCCACAAAGTTGCCCATCGTGCTCACCACCTCCCGCCCGAGCACGCCGTACTGACGCCCGCGCTCCCACGCCAGCCTGCGGCGCGCGCGGGCGGGCGCCGCGGCGTCGGGCGTCGCACCAGAGAGCGGCGGCGCGCGGGGCCGCCGGCCCGGGGCGCACCCTGGTCACCCCTCCCCGAGCCCGCGCCCGCGCCCGCGCCCGCCCCGCGCGGACTCACTTGGTCATGTCGCCGCCCTTGGCGAACGCGTCGGTGAGGGCATAGAAGAGGGGAAAGTTGAGCACGCTGTCGGACGCGGGGCGCGGGCCCGACACAAACGGCACGAGCGTCTCCACGTCCGGGTTGAGCACCTCGCCCAGCGTGAAGCGCCCCGCCGCGGCGGTGAAGTCGCGCCAGAACGACTGCGCCCGGCGGCGGGGGCGGCGCGGCGGCGCTCGGCGACGGCGGCGCGCGCACGCGGCGCGCGCGCGCAGGGAGGAGGGCGGCTGCGCGCGGCGGCGGCGGGGGCGGGGCCCCGTGCCGCACCGGCTCCACGTGCTTGACCGTGTCGATGCGGAGGCCGTCAAAGTCATACTTTTTGACGGTGGTCCGCAGCCAGTCGATGAGCGCGTCGTGCACGTACGGCACGCTCTGGTTGAGGTCTGGCAGGCTCTGCAGGCGGCAGCGCGTGATGAGGTCGTAGTTCTGGGGCTTGCTCTCGTACGCCGATTGCGGGATGCTGCACCACTGGTCGCAACCCGGCGTGCAGTTGTGGTAGTGCTCGGGGCGGTTGAAGGGCCGGATCGAGCTGTAGTTGTACCCGACCGGCCCCACGTGGTTGGCCACGACGTCCAGCATCGTCATCACGCCTGGGGGGGGGGGGCGGTGACCAGGGGGTGCAGATGCGGGGCGGGGCGCGCCGCCGTCGGCGCTGCTCGGAGCCCCCCTGCCCGGGTCAGGGCGAGAGCCGGGGCCGCCGCAGCGAGCGCGCCCGCGCGTGCGCACCCTTGGCCTTTGCCGTCTTGAGCAGCTCCAGCAGGTCCGCCTCCGACCCGTAGTGCGGCTCCAGCTTGTCCCACTCGGCCGCCCAGTAGCCTGCGGCGGCGGCGGCGGCGGCGGCGCGCGCGCGCGGCGGGGGGCTCGGGCGGCCGCGCCAGACGCGTCGCGCCGACGCGTCGCGCGTGGCCCTCTGCGCCGCGCGCCGCGCGTCGCACCGTGGTAGCCCGTCTCTCCAAAGTACTCCCCCTCGACCTGCTTGGGAATGGGCGTGATCCACACCTGGCGGCCAGCGGGCGGCGGCGGTGCGAGGCGCCCCCGGACGCGTCAGCGCGGGCGCGGGCAGCCTGCGCGCAGGCTGCCGCGGGGCTGCGCGCTGCTGCGCCGCTCAGCAGCTCCCCTCCCAGCCACCCACTCTCCCACAAACACACACACACACACACACGCACACACGCACGCACGCACGCACGCACGCACGCACGCACACGCACGCACGCACGCACACGCGCGCACACACACACACACACACACACACACACACACACACACACACACACACACAACACACGCACGCACCGCGGTCATGCCCATGTCCTTGATGGCATCGAGGTTGTGCGTGATGCCCGACCACGTGCCTGCGCGCACCGCCGCGCCCCGCGGCGTCAGCGGCCGAAACCCCGTGGGCCGCAGCGACCCAGCCGCGACGCAGGGCGCTTGGGGCGCCGCGGCACGCGCGCCCGGCGCGCTGCGCGGCGTTGCTGGCGCCGCGGCGCGCGCGGCAGCGGCGGCGCAAGGGTGCCGCCGCGCCGCCGCGCCGGCGCCACCGCCACGCGCTGGCCGGGGTCCTGGGCCTCTGAACTAACACAGGCGCACCGTTGTTCCAGCCCGTGAGCTTGCAGGGCCCGCCCGGCGTCGACCCGGGCGCCTGGGCGTAGCGATCGGTGAGCAGGAAGTAGATGACCTGGCTCTTCCACGCATCAGCGTCCTTTCCCGCGGCCGCGAGCCGGGCCGCGCCCGCCGCGCACACCAGCCCCAGCAGCAGAAGGCCGCGCGGCCGCATCCTGGCGCGGCCGCTGCCCCGCCGGCCGATCCAGGCGGCGCTGCGAGTTGCTCAAGCAACGAACCAGCTGTGGGCGGCGCCTGGCGGCTCCGCGAGGCCGCACCACGATGCTCGGCCGCCGGCAACAGCACGCGTTCACTCTTCGTTTCCGCGGGGCGCTGCCGTGCGCGCGGGCGTCGTTCGCAGGCGTGTGGACGCGCGCTGAGTCGGCGCGGCGTGAAAAGCGGGCCCGTTGGTCCTGCAGCGCGGCGCCGGCGGCGGTGGCGGTTTTTCGGGTAACAGCGGCGCCGCCACGCATCGAAGCCTCGCGAGGAAACGGCCTGCAGTGCGGGACCTGCAGCGTCCGAGCGCGAGCGTCGCGGAGCGCGGCGCCGGATGCGCCGCCGGGCGCATCGCCGCCGCCGCCGCCGCCGCCGCCGCCGGCCCCTCGGGGGCGCGCGCCGCAGCGGCGCGTGCCTGCGTGCCGACGCCGGTGCTTTCCCTGCACAAACCTCCGCACACCGCGCACCGTGCTGGGGTCGGGGGCACGCGTTGGCCAGTGTCACCGGGCGTCACCGCGGCCGCCGCTGCTGCCGTGCGCCGCCCGCGATGCGCACACCGCGCCTCTGCGCAGGTTGTGCCGCTCAAGAAAACCGCCGGCGGCGGCGCGGCCGGCGGCGTCGCGGCGGCCGCTGCGGCGGTGGCGTCCGCAGCGACGACCGCCGCGGCGGCCGCGGCCTCCCCCAGCTCGGCGCCGCGGGCGTGCTCGACGCCGGCACTGCGCGCCAGCGCCGAGTCAGCGACGGCGTGGGGCTGCATTTACACCTGGGCGGGGGCGCTGGGGCTGCCGAGGGCGGCGAGGCCGGCATGCCTCGCGCCTGCACGCTCGCGCCTGCATGCCGCCGGGCGGGGCCGGGCTGTAGCGAGGCGAACGCGCACGATCAAGAAAACCGCCGGCGCCCACATCCCGCGACCCGGGGTAGCGCCGGGACGGGCCGCGGTCAGCGCGTGTTCCACTAAGTTCGCACTGCGAGAAAGGAGCCCAGGGTCCCGACCCGCAGCTCCCGCTCGCCCCGCCCCCGCGCCGCCTCCCACGGAAACCATTCAAGCTTTAGAGTCGTCGGCGGCGCGAGCGAGCAGCTCCCCTGGCTGCACCGCGCCTGGGCAGCCGCAGAGAGATCCCCACCGCCGAGCCGCGCGAGACGCCAGGCCGCCATTACATCGCCGGCCGCGGAGCCGCCGAGAGCGCCACCGCTGCCCTGCACACCTCGGCGCCCGTCAAGAGCGGCGCTGCCCGCGGCTCGCAGGTGGGACAGTGTCCATCGGCAAGCGCCCAGCCAGTGTGCCAGCACCGCGCGCCCGGCCGCCGCGTGCACGCGACATGAAGTGAGCCACGCGCCTGCCTCACGCGCTCACGCGCCGCCGCGCGCAGGCCCCCGGCGAGCGGCGCGCGCGGCGCGCGCGGCTGCTGCGCCCGCTGCCGGCCGGGCGCGGCGGGGCGTGCAAAGCCCTGGTCGGCCGCATGAGCGGAGAGATGGGGCCCGCAGCGGCCACCCCGGCCGCGGAGCCGCGCAACGCGCGCGCCGCGGACGCGTGCGGCGCGGGGCCGCGGCACGGCCGCCGCCAGCGGCAGCCGCGGAGGCAGCTGCAGCGGCAGGCACGGGCCCGAGGGGCGACCCCAGGGCCACCGCCGCTGCCACCGGCGCTGCCGCCGGCGAGCTGCCGCCGCCCGGCCTGGACGCAGCTGCCGGCAACGCCGCGCCCGCCGCCGAGGAGGCGGCGGGCCGCACGGCGAGCCGCCTGGCCGCGCTGGCCCGGGCGCTCGGCGCCGCGGCGGACAGCCCGCGCGCCTCGGCCCAGCTGCTGCAGGAGCTGCAGCTGCGCGTCGCGGCGCGCCTGGCGGCCGGCGGCCCGCCCCTCGGGGTCCAGGCGCGGCAGCCGCTGGCGGGCGGCCAGCAGCTGGACGCGGCCGAGCCGGACGGGCAGGTGCGCACGCTGCAGGCCATGTGGGAGCGGCTGCAGGCGCTGCAGCAGGGCGCGTCGTCGCCGGCGGCGGCGGGGCCCGCCGAGCTGCCCGCGCAGCAGCCCTCGGACGGCGAGGGCACCCTGTCGTCGGGCGCGCCGGGCGAGGGCGAGGGCGAGGGCGACGGCGCTGATGCGGGCGCCGACGGGGGCGGTGCCGACGCGGGCGGCGCCGCCGGCCGGCGCTCGGCGTACCGGGGGCTCACCTGGGACCGCAAGGACGGGCGCTGGCGCGTGCGCATCCACTACCAGGGCAAGCAGCACCACATCGGCAGGCGCGCGCGCGTGCGCGCGAGCGGGGCGCCGGGCGGCGCGCGCGAGCGGCGCGCGCGGGCGTGAGGCGTGCAGGGAGGTGCCCGCCGACGCGCCGCGCGCCCGCCGACGCGCACCGCGCCGCGCAGGTTCACCGACGAGGTGATCGCGGCGCAGCACTTTGACGCAGCGGCGCTCCTGCTTTTTGGCGGACGCGCCGTGACCAACTTTGGCCTCGCCGCGGCGGCCGCCAGCGGCGCCGTCATGCCGCCCAGCATCAAGGCGCTGCTCGCGCCGGGCCAGCGCCGCGCGTTGTCCGGCGATGGGGCCGCGGCGGCCGTGCTCAGCCCGGACGCGGGCAGCCACGGCGGCAGCGCCGGCGACGGCGGCACGCCGCGCACCTGGTCGGGGCCTGCCATGCAGCCGCCGTTGAACCGGCAGCGCCAGCCGTGCTCTGCGCTGCCGGCGGGCGCACTCCCGCGCCTGGGGTCGGGCGGCGAGGGCCTGCGCGCGCCGCGCCAGCCGCAGGCGCAGGCGCCGGCGCCGGCGCCCACCATGTGGGCGCGCGACGCGGACCTCTCCAGCTCCCGCAAGCTCACGGTGCGGCACGAGTTCTTCAAAAAGGCCAGCCAGCAGCCGTCGCCGCAGATGCCGGGCCGCCGCATCCACTCGGCGCCGGCAGGCCCGCCGCCGGCGCTGACGCTGGGCAGCGGCCTGCAGGCGCTGCCCTCGGGCGAGCAGCTGGCGCGGCCGCTGCGCACGGTCACGTCGGCGGACGAGCGGTTGCAGGGGAGGCACCGCGCGCCCAGCCGCCACGGCTCCACGCTCAGCGCAGCGCCGGGCTGGCCGCAGCTGCTGCAGCCAGAGGAGCCGGAGGGGCAGGACGGCGGGCTGGAGCAGCAGCTGGCGCAGGTGCAGCAATGGCACCATCGCCAGCGCCAGCTGCTGCAGCTGCAGCAGCACCAGCAGCAGCACCAGCAGCAGCAGCAGCAGCAGCAGCAGCAGCAATGGCAGCTGGCCGAGGCATCGCCCTTCAGCAGCGCAAGCCTATGGGCGGCGAGCGAGGCCGCCGGCGCGCCCAATGCCCAGCCGCAGCACCTGGCGCAGGGGGCGCACGCCGTCGAGGCCAGCAGCACGGCCAGCATGCTTGGCCGCCTCGCGCAATGCTTTGCTGCGGCGAGCAGCAGCACCACGTCGGCCGGCGACGGGCGCCTTCTCACAGACGTCCTGGCGGTGCTGGAAAAGCTGCGGCAGCGCAGCGACGGCGACGGCGACCGTGCGCAGTGGGAGCCGCCGTCGGCGCAGCCCGTGGCGCCGCCATTTGTGCAGCAGCAGCAGCTCCTCGCCGCCGTGGCGGCGGCCACTTCGCGGCGGCTGGGGCGGAGCAGCTCGGACGCCTCGGTCGTGGGCCAGCGGCAGCCCAGCGGCGTCGAAGGCGTGCCGCCGCCAGTGGCGAGCGGCGCGGCGGCGGACGGCGATGCCGGCGCGGTGGCTGCATTCCTGGTTCAGGGGCAGACGCTGGCGCAGCTTCAGGAGTGGCACAGCCAGCACGAGCAGCTGCTGCAGGCGGGGTCCCGCGCGCCCCCCGCAGCAGAGGCTCTGCGCAGCGTGCAGCGCCACAAGCTGTGCTGCCTGCAGCAGCTCCAGGCGCAGCTTGAGGCGCAGCTGCAGCAGCAGGAGCAGCCGCACGCTGATGCGGGACCGTCGACTGTGTCGGCGCAGCTCACGGGCGGCGGCTCGGTGAGCGCCGCCGACGTGCTGGGCGCCGCCACGCTGCAGGTACTGGCTGGGCGCAAGCGGCTCTCGCCCGAGCCGTCTGCACTGGCGGCGGCGATGGCGGCCATTGGGGCAGCCGTCGGGGCGGTGAGCGGCCAGCCAGCGCAGCTCAGCCCGGCGCCGCCGGACGTGTGCGGGGTGGCGCCGGACCAGGAGGGAGCTGAGCCGCGCCCCGCAAAGCGTCCCGCCGCGGAGCTGGGCGGCACACACGGCGACCTGCTGGCGGCGCGCGTCAGCAGCAACGCCGCGGTGGCGGCGGCAGCGCTCGCGGGGGCGGCTGACGCGGAGGCCGCTGCCGCCCTGGCGCACCCCTTTGCGGCGCAGCAGGCGGCTGCATGGGATGCTGCCCTGACACCGGGTGACGCCCCGGAGTGGCTCCGCTCCTCGAGCGGGACGGCCAACAACGCCGCCGCCCTGGCGCCTGCAGGGTCGGGCAGCCTGCCGGGCGCGGCCGCTGCGCTGGCCGCGGGCGTCGCTGGCAGCTGCGGGGAGCAGGCGCGCGACGCGTGACGGGACGATTGGGGGAAAAGCTTTTCTTTGGCGGGGGAGGGGGGAGCTCTGGGGGCCGTAGCGTTGAGGCTTTCGTTTGACCACCATTGAAGAGCTCGGCCGCATGCCACGCGGCGCGCCAGCCGCGGCCTCGGCGGTGCGCCGCGGCTGCACTGCAACCCTTATCTCTCTTTTCTCTGATCTCTCATTCCTGATCTCTTAGCCCTGCCTGCGGCAAGCTCTCCGGCCAGCGCTGGCCGGTGATGCTCGCGGCGTGCACGGCAACACCGTCGGTTGGACCTGCTGAACCTGCAGGTTGGATGCTGGCCAAGCGTTGCAAAAAAAAACGAACAGAGGCCCACTGTGAATCTGGCTGGTCGTGGCGCTGGCATCCCCTGCGGTCCGGCACGTGCGTGCATGCCCGCGTTGCAACTGCGCTGGGGCTGTTGGCCCCGCGCCCTCCTCGTGATGTGGCGGCGTCTGCCGTGTCAACCGCTGTCTCTGTCAACTTGGTCTGCGCACCCGCACGCAGCCGTGTGTGCCGGCAGGTGGTCATGATCTACTCAGAGGCCTTCCTTTGGAGGCGGGACGGGGCGGGGTGGGGCAGCACTTGGACAGTGCGGTGCTGGCGCTGGCGCTGGAGGGGTGGGGTGTGCAGAGTCCTGCTTTGGCACTGCATCCTCGGATGCGTCTCGCACCTGTCAACGCACGCCGCGTGGCCTTTACACGTCGTCCACCGCCAGCCGCTCCCGAGCTGCCTGCCACCGCGCCGCCGCCTCGTTGCGCCGCACCTCGTCGCCCGCGGCGTTGCACACGTGCGAAAGAAGCATGCACGCGCCGGCCGCTCGCTGCCACGCGCCTGCAGCCTCAAACAGCCCCGCAGCCGCCTCCAGCCGTGCCGCGGCGCGCAGCAGCACCGACCGGGGCGCGCCGTCCGCTGCCCGCGCAGCGGCGGTGCCGGCGCCGCCACCGCCGTCCTGTCGCTCGCCCTCCTGCGCCGCCTGCAGTGCCGCCACTGCCGCCGCCTCCTCCAGCTGCCCGCGCAGCTCCAGCCCGCCGCACGCACAGCCCAGCGGCAGCACCTGGCCGAGCAGCGCCGCCGCAAAGCCCGCGCCGCCCGGCGCGAGCGCCTGCCACGCGCGCGCGACCAGCAGCATCGCGGCAGGCAGCTTCGCGTCCAGGCCCAGCTGGCCGCAGTGCAGCGCAGCGCTCAACGCGGAAGGCAGCACGCCCGCCGCGTCGCCGGCGTCGAGCCGCGCGCGGCCCATCAGCAGCAGCGCGTCGACGGCCTGGGGCTGCATGCCCACGGCCGCGGCGGTGGCAAAGAGAGCAGCGGCGGCGTCGTGCGCCGCCTGCGCGCAGCCGCCTGCCGCCGCGACGCGCGCGTCGGCCTCGGCAGCCGCCAGCTGCAGCTCCAGCCCCAGACCCGGCTCCAGCGGCGCGAGGCTGTGCAGCTCCTGGCACACCAGCGTCGCGGCGGGGAGGTCGCCGGTCGCGAGCGCGCCCCGCAGCGCGAGCAGCTGCTCCGCAGCGGCGAGGTGCTGCGGCGGCGGCCCGGGGAAGTGGGCCGCCGCCATTGCCAGCACGCGCCGTGCCGCGGGCAGGCCCGCCAGCTCCGCGGCCTGCCCGACCAGCAGGCCCCACGCAGCCGCCAGGTCCTCGTGCCGCACGCCGCACCCGGTCGCGCCCACGGCCGGCGCGGCCAGCACCAGCGGCGCGTCGCCGCCCTCCGCTGCCGCCGGGCCGGCAGCGGCGCGGTCTGCCGCAGCCGCCGCCGCCGCCGCCGCCGCCGCCGCCGCCGCCGCCGCCGCCGCCGCCGCCGCGCCCGGCATGGTCAGCAGCATGACCAGCCGCGCCGCCGCCAGGCTGGGCGCGCCCGCGAGCTGGAACGAGCCCGCCGCGACCACGTGCGCGGTCGCGAGCGCCTGGCTCACCGCCGCCGCCGCGGCGCGCCAGCCCATGCCGGGCGGCTGCTTGCTGGGGCCGCCGCCGGCGGCGCTGCCGGGCGTGCTAGTGCTGGTGCCGGTGCCAAACACCTCGGCCGGGTTGTACAGCTCGCTGCGGCGCCCCGCCAGCGCGGCGCCGCCGGGCTGCTGGCCCGGCGCCGCCGCGGCCGCCGCGACCGCCGGCACGCCGGGCGCGGCGGCGGCGACGGCGGCCTGGTGCTCCAGCGTCGCCACGTCCAGCAGCACGCGCTGCGCCAGCACCGCGCTGCCGGCGCCCGCGTCGCTGGCGCCGGCGTCGCCGCCCGGCGGCGCCTCGCTGCCATCGCCGCTCGCCGTGGCGTGCTGCGCCGCGAAGCGCAGCAGCGCGACCGCCGCAAATGCCGCGACGTGGGGCGCACGCATGTCGCGCGCGGTGCTGAGGCAGCGCCGCAGCAGCGCCTGCAGCTGCAGCTGCTGCTCGGTGCGCCGCACGTCGAGCGGGCCCCAGCCCGCGCCGCCGCCGCCCTGCCCCGGCGGCGCGGCGAGGCCCTCCGCCAGGCCCATTACGCGGCACAGCCCCGCCAGGCCGTGCAGGAGGCCCCACTCGTCGCCCTGCTGCTGCGCCTGGCGCAGCAGCTCCGCCAGCGCCGCGCGCGCCTCGGCCGGGTGGCCCAGGCCCGCGTGCGCCGCCGCGAGCGAGTGCAGGGCCGACGCGTGCCGCGCCTTGCCGCGGCTGCCCCCGCCGCCGCTGACGGGCGCGCCTGGCAGCGCGCCGCCATCGGCCGCCTGCCCGCCCGGCGGCCCGCCGGTGCTGTCAAAGTATCGGTGCAACGCTTCCAGCCCCGCGGGCATGTCCCGCGCCGCGAGCGCCGCCGCGGCGCGGAGGTACTCCAGCTTGGGCACCACGCCCGCCGCCGCGCCGCCCAGCCGCGCCGCCACGGCCTCCACCGCCGCAGCCGGCAGCGCGGGGCCGGCGCTCTCCACGCCGGCGAGCAGGCGGTTCAGGTGCGCCTCCAGCGCCGCGCCGTCGCGCAGCGCGGCGCCGCCGCCGCCGCCGCCGCGGGTCGCGCCGCCGCCGGCGCGCTGGCCGGCCGCGAGCTCGTCCAGCTGCGCCGCGATGCCGGCGGCGAGGCGCGCCAGGCCCGCGACGCTGAGGCCGGCGAGGCCGAGGCGCACGCGGCGCAGGAGGAGGCCGAGCGGGCTGGTGCTGGCGACGTAGGGGATCGCCGTCGGCTCGACCGCCACCGCCGGCGTGGTGCCCGGCGGCGCGAGCAGCGCGGTGAAGCCCGCAAACACGCTCACCAGGTCGTCGGGCGAGGCGAGCCCCGCGAGCGAGCCGACGAGTGCGCGCGCGAGCACGCCGCCAGCCGGGCCCAGCACAGCCGGCAGGCGCGCCACGAGCGCTGGCAGCGGGGTCAGGGCGGGGCGTGACGTGTCGTGCAGCTCCTCCAGCAAGAACAGCGCGAGGTCGCGCTGCGCGGAGGGGCCGTCGAAGCCGGCGCCCCAGCCGAGCTCGGCCGGCGGCGGCGCGACGAGCGCCGACACCAGGAACGACAGCGCCACGTGCTCGGGGTGGACGTCAAAGGTCGACGCCATCGCCAGGGCCAGCGCCTGGGGCGCGGGGGCCTGCTAGCGCGCCGCACGGCGCCGCGCCATCATGCGCTGCTCGCGCAGGCCCGCCTCCGCGCTGCGGGGGCGAGGGCGAGGGCCCGCCGGCTGCTGATGCAGGAGCTTTCGCAGCGAGCGACCGCGATCGCCAGCCCCGCTCGCTGCTGCTGCTGGCAGCGGCGGTGGCGCGCGCGCGCGTTCTGCTGTCGCGGCAGCGCGGTTGGGGCGGTTGGCGGCGGCTGCTCCCAGCCCGCGGCTGGTGAATGGACTCGCAGGGATCGCCGCCAAAGGGAGGAGAGCGGCAAAAAGTCTTTGAGCGTCACTCGTCAGGCGGCGGCGCGAGCCCGAGCCGCTGCGCCTTGAACCTGCTGATCCGCGCGCCGCCGGGCGCCGCAGGCGGCGGCGGTGGCGGCAGCGCGTGCTCCGCCACATCGCCGCCGCCACGCTCGATCACGTCGCCGGTGAACGCCGGCTCGGGCGCCTGCGCCGGCTGGGCGCTGCCGCCGCCGCCACCGGTGCCGCCGCCGCCGCTGCCGCCTCTGCCGCTGTCCGGCGCTGCCGCCGGGCCGCCGCCGCCGCCGCCGCCACCGGCGGCGCTGCTGCTGCCGCCCTTTGCGGGGGGCGTCAGGAAGCCCCGCTTCAGCGCCGGCTTGGGCGGCACGCGCCCGGCTGCCGGGGCGGCGCCGGCGGCGGCGGCAGCGGCGGAGCCCCAGCTCACGCCTCGCTGCTGCTGCTGCGGCCGCTGCTGCGGCGGGTTCGGCGGGCGCGCCAGCGCTGCGCCTGCCGCGGCGGGGCGCTGCCGCCGGGACGCGGGCGGCTGGGCGGCGCCCTCGTCCTCGTCGTCGCTGTCTGGCGCCGCCTCGAGCGCCTGCAGCTGCTGCACCGCGCTCAGCAGCGGCGCGGCGGCCGCCGCCGGCCGCGCGTCGCCGCTGCCGTCGGCCGCCTCCTCGTCGCCCTCAGCGATGCTGCCCAGCCCGCCCCCGCCGCCGGCCGCCGCCTCGCCGGCCGCCTCCAGGGCGATCAGCTCCTCCAGCCGCGCCGCCAGCGCAGCGTCGGCCTCCCCCGGCGCTGCGGCGGGCGGGCCGCCGGGCCGCGTGTAGCTGTAGCCGCCCGCCGAGCGCACGCGCGGGCCGCCCCCAACAGCGGCCCCCGCCGCGTGCGCGCCGCGACCCGCGCGCTTCGCGCTCGCCAGCAGCGCGTCGCTCTCCTCCAGCGTGCTCCGGATCTCGCGCGCCTCGCCCTCGGGCTCGGGGGCCAGGCCGCCGCGGGCGCTGAGCGCGAGGCGGCCGCGCAGCGCGGCGAGCTGCTGCTCCGCCTTGGCGACGCCGCCGCCGAGCACCTCCAGCCGCCGCTGCAGGATGCCACGCGCCGCGGTGGCGGACACCTCGGCGTAGTAGGCGTCGCCCAGGTGCACCAGCAGCTCGTTGGTGCGGGCGAGGTGGCCTGGCACGAAGGCGTGCCGCCCCAGCGGCACCATGCACCCGTGCCGCAGCTTGCCCGGCAGCGCCGCCAGCACCTCCAGCGTGGAGGCCGCCGCGTCCTGCGCCGTGCAGAGGCTCGCCAGGCGCTCCTCCTCCGCCGCAATCGCGCGCCGCACCTCGCCGGCGTACACGGCGAGCGCGGCGCCCATGAACGCCGGGCTGTCCGCCATCTCAGCGCCACCCCACGCCACCCCGCGACGCCAGGAGCCGGCGGCGCACCACTGCGCCGCTGCTGCCGCCGCCGCCGCTGGCGCCGCTGCTGCCGCCGCCGGCGCTGCCGCCGCGCTGCTGTCGCTGCCGCTGGAACGGGGGCGTCCACCAGACACTGGCGCCGGTGTGTGTGTGTGTGGGGGGGGGGGGGGCGGCGGCAGCCAGCCGCCACGTTCTCAGGGCTTTGCGTCGGTCGCTCCGCGCCTCCGTGCGCACGTGTGGCCCTGCGCTGACCGGCGCGAGCACCAGCTTTTACAACACCTGCGCCGCCAGCTCGGCGAGCAGCGGCTCCGCACGCGCCAGCGCGACGTCACCGCCCGCGGCGCGCAGCACGCAGCAGCGGCGGTGCGTTGTGCTCTGCCTCGCCAGCGTCGGTGAGGCAGAGCACAACGCACCGCCGCTGCTGCACAACGCCGCGCCGCCCGAGCCGCGCGACGGCCGCCGCCCGGTCAGCTGCCGCGGCTGCGCAACAGGCGGGACGGCAGCGCGCGCGGGCTGGGCTGCGCCGCCACCGCGTCGCCCGCCCAGCCGCCGACGCCGGCGCCGGCCGCCGACGCCGCCACCGCCGCGGGGCGCGGCCCCGCGCCGCCGCCGCCGCCGCCGCCCGGGGCGCTGCCGCGCCGTGCGCCGCCCCCTGCGCGCCAGGCCAGGGCGGCGGCGAACCACACGTTGACGAGGCCCAGCGCCAGCTGCGCCGCCACCGCGGCGGTGCAGCCGCCCGGCCGGAAGCTGCCCAGAGTCTGCGGCGCGGCGCGGCGGGGGCGAGGCGGCGGGGGTGAGCGGCGCCGCACTGCCGCGGCCCGCGCGCCCGCGCGCCCGCCCGTCGCCGCGCCGCGCCGCACCAGCAGCGCGCCGCCGGCGTGCGCGAGCGGCGCGTACGCGCGGCCGAGCGCGCCGCCGCCGGGGCGCCACGCGTGCAGGGCGATGACGCTCGTCGCGACGAGCGTGGCGCCCATGCCGAGCGCGTTGAGCGCGGCGACGAGGAACACGCTCAGCGCGGGGCAGGCCGGCGCGTAGGCGGTGCCGTCGCCAAGCGTGAGCGGGAGGAGGGAGCCGAAGAAGATGAGCCCGTGCACCGCCGCGTGGCCGTAGCCCCAGCCGAGCGCGAGCAGCAGGGCCTCGGCCGGCCCAAACGAGTGCCCGCTGCGCCGGCTCATCGCCGCGAGGCGGCCGCACACGCGGCGGTGCGCGGCGACGACGCCGAGCCGCGCCGCCTCCTCGACCGCGACCGCCGCGAGCAGCGCGCCCGCGTACGCCGGCTGCGTGCTGTGCAGCGGCACGAAGCCGCGGAAGAGCGCGCTCGTCGCGAGCAGCACGACAAGCCACGCAAACGCGCTGAAGAGGGAGAGGAGCACGACGAAGCTCTTGGGCGACAGCACGACCACGAAGAATGCCAGCCCCGGGCCCAGCCCCAGCAGCGCGTGGCCGAACAGCGCGACCGCGCCCATGCCGGCGCGGGCGACGCGCGAGCAGCGGCGGTTGCACGGGCACCGCGCCGCGCCGCGCCGCCGGCGCGCCGGCGCGGCGCCGGCCGCCCGCGCCGCCGGACGCCGGCCCGGGAGCCTGCTGGCGGGGTGCGGGGCGCTGCCGGCAGGCTGCTGCGGCGCTTCGCGCGGCCGCCGCAGCAGCAGCGGGCGCAGCAGCGAGCGGTCGCGGTGCGTTGGTGCGGGCCTTGTCGGGAGACTGCGTGCGTCCGCCAGCAACCAAGACGGTGCGCGCGACGGCTGCGGACGACGGCGTGCGCGCAAAAGCGCTCGACGCCGCCGCTCGTTTTTGACGGACAACACGCAACGATCGGCCGCCCCGCACGCGGCGCACGTTCGGCCGTCGCGTACACCGCGCCGTGACGCCCACGCGTGACGCTCCCACGCAGGCCAAGACGTCCTGTTGGAGCAGTAGCGGCGCCGCGATGCTGCTGCGCCGCGCCCAGCCCCACGCCTGGCGGGCCCGCGGCGCGTCGTCTCGCGTCGCGTGTGTGCCAATGCGCTGCGCTGGAGCAGGGCGCAGCGCGCTGGGACGCCGCTGGCCCGCTCACGCGCTGCCGCTGCGCCGCTGCCCGCAGGCCGGCGCGCGGCGCGGCGCCCGGGCCGCTGCGCCGGCGGCGCGTCTGCAGGGCGGGCGGCGACGAGCAGCAGGACGGTGCCAGCGGCGGCGGCGGCGGCGGCAGCGCAGAGTCGGCGATCGACGCGCTCGCGCGGCTCACCGGCACCGACGTCGAGCCCGCCGCGCCCGCCGCGCCGGCCGAGGCCGCGCCCGAGGCGCCGCCCACGCCGCCGGCGCCGCTGGCCGCTGCTGCTGCCGACGCGCCGGGCGCGGCCAACCCCGCGATCGAGGGCGCCGACGCGGCGGAGCTGCGCGTCTCGCGCGCCGAGGTCGAGGCGCTGCGGTCAGCCGTGTTTGGCTACGACACGATGTGCGTGGAGTGCCCGCTGAGCTGCCGCCGAGGGGCGGGGCGCGCCCGGCGCGGGGGCGGCCCCGGCACGCGCGCGCTCACACGGCGGGCCGCCCGCGGCCGCCGCGGGCGCAGGTGGGTGACGAGCGTTGAGAACTACCAGGAGGCCGGCGTGGTGTTCAAGGGCAACGTGCGCGCCAAGGACGCGGCGACTGCGTACGCCAAGATGCGCGCCCGCCTGCAGGTGCCGCACGCGGCGCGGCGCGCCGGGCGCGCCGGGTGGGGGGGGGCGCGGCGGTGCGGGGCCGCCGCAAGATCGGCGCCCGAGCGCGCCCTGTTGAGCTGCCCTGCGACATGCCCGCCGCCGCCCCGGGTCAGGAGGTGATGGGCGACAAGTGGCAGCTCTTCCTGCTGGAGGACAAGGAGGAGCAGCCGACGGCGGTGCTGCTGCCGGCGAGCGCGCGCGAGGGCGCGCTGAGCCGCGTGACCGAGGTGTGGCTCTGCGTCGCGTTTGGGCTCGGCTCCGTCGTGAGCAGCCTGCAGGCCGCGGGCATCCCCCTCTTCCAGTTCCTCATCAACCCCTTCTACACACACCTCTCACAGCAGGCGCGGCGGCAGGGGCGGCGCCCAGCGCGCGGCGGCAGGGGCGCGGCGCCCAGCGCGCGGCGCGCCGCTGCCGGCGGCGACGCGCGGCGACCGCCGCCGCCGCCGGCGCCGGCGGCGCTCGCGCAGGACGTGCTGGACGCGCTGCCGCTCGCGGGCGCGTTCTGGGCGACGCTGCTCGCGCACGAGGCGGGGCACCGCGCCGCGGCGGCGCGGCGGGGCGACGTCGCGCTGTACCTGCCGCTGATCGTCCCCGCGGGCTTTGGCTTCCTGGGGTCGTTCGGCGGCATCACACGGTTCAGGGGCTTTGTCCCCAGCCGCGCGGCGCTGCTGGACGTGGCGCTCGCGGGCCCCGCCGCGGGCGCGGCCGCGAGCGCCGCGCTGCTGCTGGCGGGGTTGGGCCTCACCGGCGCGGGGCTGGGCGACCTGACCATCGACTCCCCCGCGCTCGCGGACAGCCTGCTCGTCGGCGCGCTCGGCCAGGCGGTGCTGGGCGACGCGCTCGCGCAGCCCGAGGCACGGCGCGGCGCGCCGCTTGGACTGGGGAGGGCCCGGCGGCGCGCGCGCGCGCGCCGCCGCCGCCGCGGCGCCGACCGCCGCGCACCGCCGCGCGCCGCCGCGGCGAACGTCACGCGCAGGTCCAGGTGAGCAGCCTGTTTGTGGCGGGCTGGGCGGGGCTGGCGGTCAACGCGCTCAACCTGCTCCCCACGGGCGAGCTCGACGGCGGGCGCATCGCGCTCGCGCTCTTCGGCCGGCGGTGAGGGCCAGGCGCGCGGCGGTCCCTCATGCCCTTGGGGGCCCTGTGCCCGTGCAGCCTCGCCGCGCGCGCCGGGCGAGGCCGATCGCGCACCGCGCCGCGGCGCCGCCGACCGCGCACTGCGCGCTGGTCACCGGTCGCAGGGCCGCGACGGCTGTGGGCGTGCTGACCATCATCGGCATGGCCATCTGGTCCTTCTCAAACCCGCTGCTCTTCTACTGGGTCGCCCTCGTGCTCGCGCTGCAGCGCGGCCCGCAGCTGCCCTGCCAGGAGGAGCTCAGCGTGCCGACCGACGCGGGCGCGCGCAACACCGCGTTTGCGCTCCTTGGGCTGCCGCTGCTGGTCCTGCTGCCCTACCCGATTGAGCTGCTGATGGCCGTGCAGCAGCTGCCCGACCCCACGCCGTTCTGACACGGCGCCGCGCGGGGGTCGCTGGCAGCGCGCCGCGTGGACCGCCGCCGGGCACCGCCGCCGGTGCACCGCCGCCGCCGCCGGTGTAACTTGTTCCTCGGCAGCGGACGCAAAGGCACTCCCGCCGGTCGCTGCGCACGTCACACGCTCTCGGGGAAGATCGGCGCGCGCGTGCACGCGGGAGCGTGGCATCGTATCGATCGATCGACCCGCCTGCTCTCCACGCGCCCCCGCCCGCCACGCGCGCCCGGCCCCGGACCTCGCACGCACGTTCTAGACACGCCCGACATGCTGCGCCACGCCTGCGCCGCGCCCGCGCGGCGCCCGGGCGCGGCAGCAGCAGCACCTGCCTGCCGCACTGGCAGCGGCCGCCTGCCCCGCCGGGACCGGGCGTGGCGGTGCGCCCCGGCTGCTGCCAGCGGGCAGGCCGCCGATCAGCAGCAGGCGCAGCCGGCGGGGGGCGGCGCGGCGCGGCAGCAGCAACCGCTGTGGAGCACCGCCGAGGCGGCGCAGCAGGCCGGCGGCGCCCGCCAGCAGTTCCAGCAGCAGCAGCAGCAGCAGCAGAAGGCCGCGCGCGGCGTGTCGGTGCAGCACGCGCAGGTCGCGCCGCCGCGCGGCGCGCGCGGGCAGGCGCCCGTGTACCTCGCCGCCGCGGGCGTCGCGGCGGCGCTCGTGCTGGGCGCGTATCGCTCCCTCATCGGCGGCGCGCTGCGCTCCGTCGCGGGCGCGGGCCTCGACGCGGTGTCGGCGGGCTTTGCGGCCAAGCGCCTGCAGCGGCAGGCCGCGGCGCGGCTGAACGAGCTCTCCAGCCTGCTCCAGAACAGCGCGGCCGCCGACCTGTCGGGCAAGAACCTGGGCGACGAGGGCGGCGCGTACGTGATTGAGAGCCTCGCATTCAACACCTCCTGCGCGAGCGCCGACTTCAGCAACAACGGCCTCGGCCCCCTCGGCGCGGCGCAGCTCGCCGAGGTGCTGCCGACGTGCGCGCTGCAGCAGCTCAAGCTGCACACCAACGCCATCGGTGCGGCGGCGCGGCGGCGCGGCCGCGCTTGGGCGGGAAGGGCCCGCGCCGCCCCCGCACGCGCGCCGGCCCCGACCCCGCGCCCCGCGCCGGGGCCGCTGCCGCAGGCGACGAGGGCGCGGCGCTGCTGGCGGCGAAGCTGAGCGGCAACGGCCTGCTGCTGGCGCTGGACCTCGGCGCCAACGGCATCGGCGACGCCGGCGCGGCGGCGCTGGCGGAGGGCCTGAAGCTCAACACCACGCTCACGCGCCTCGACCTCAGGCGCGCCACGACACCCGCGCCGCCGCAGCCGCCGGCAGCTGCAGCGCGGCCCGCGGCGTGTCGCGGCGCGCGCCGCGACCGGCCGCGACCGCGCCGCCGCGGTCGGCCGACCCGCCGCCGCCGCCGCGGTCCGCCGCTGCCGCTGCCGCTGCTCCTGCCAGTGGCAACGCGATCGACGTGTCTGGCGCGCGCGCGCTGGCCGAGGCGCTGGCGGCCAACACCACGCTGACCAGCCTCACCCTGAGTGACAACTACCTCGGCGTGGAGGGTGCGCCCCCGCCGGGGCAGGGGAGGGGGGGGCAGGGGGGAGGGACGGGGGAGAGGGCGTGTGGCGGCAGTCACGGCACGCCGCGGCCGGCGCCTCGGCGGCGCGCGCGCCGCGACCCTGCCGCCGCGCCGCCTGCGCGCCCGCCCCGCCCCCGCGCGCGGCAGGCGCCAAGGTCCTGGCCGAGGCGCTGACGGCCAACACCAGCCTGGCCGAGCTCGGCCTGCGGGGCAACGAGCTCGGCGACGAGGGCCTCGACGCGCTCGCGACGGCGCTGCAGGCGCGCGGCGCGCCGCTGAAGCTGCTCGACGTGGGCAACAACAGCCTCAGCGCCGCGAGCGCGGCCCCGCTGGCGCGCCTGCTGCACAGCGCGGCGGGCAGCCTGGTGGAGCTGAACGCCTACATGAACGAGCTCGGCGACGCCGGCCTCGCCGCGCTCGCGCCCGCGCTCAAGGACTGCAAGTGCGCGCGCCGCTGCGGGCCGCCCCGCGCACGCCGAGGGGGGCCGGGGCGGCGCGGCGCTCACGCCGCCGCCCCGCCCCGCCGCCCACGCGTGCGCGCCCTGCTGCCGCGCCAAGGCGGCTGTCCCACCTCGACCTCGGCGGCAACGACGCGGGGCCCGAGGGCGCGGCCGCGCTCGCGGGCGCGCTGGTGAGCCACCCCAGCCTCACGCTGCTGGAGCTGGGGTACAACCCGCTCGGCCCCGGCGGCGCGGCGACCATCGCGGGTGCGGCGTCCACGTGGCCGCGCGGCGCGTGCTCGCGGCGCGGCCGTCCTCCCTGCCGCGCCGACGCGTGGCCCCGCGCCGACGCGTGGCCCCGCGCCGGCGCGTGGCCCCGCGCATCACCGCGGCACAGGTGCTTTCAAGCACGACACCAAGCTCGAGACGCTCAAGCTGGGCTGGTGCAAGGTCGGCGGCGGCGAGGGCGCGCGCGCGCTGGCAGACCTGCTCATGTTCAACACCACCCTCACCCAGGTGGGCCGCGCCGCCGCACGCGCACCGCGCCGGCGCCGTCGCGCGCGCCCGCACACGCGCGGGGGCCGCCGCGCCGCCGCCGCGCGCCGCCGAGCCCCGCCGCGCCGCGCGCCGCTGTGGCGCCGCGCCAGCTCGACCTGCGCGGCAACGGGCTGGGCAACGACGGCGCGATCCTGCTGAGCCGGGGGCTGCGCAGCGCTGAGAGCCGGGCGCTGGGCGAGCTGGACCTGGGGTACAACGAGGTCAAGGACGACGGGGCGTGCGCGCTCGCGCAGGTGGGCGGGCGCGGGGCGGAGGCTTGGGGAGGGGGGCGGGCAGGCGGAGGGGAGGCGCGAAGGAGGGAGGTGGTGTGTGCGGCGCGCCGCAGGGAGGCGCGCGGGCATGCCGCCGACGCCCCGCCCCGCCCCGCTGTCGCGCCGCCGCGCCAGGCGCTGAAGGCCAACCCCGAGTGCGCGGTGCGCGAGCTGCGGCTCAACGCCAACTACATCACGCGCTTCGGCCAGGTCGCACTGACAGAGGCGGTGGACATGGTCTACGAGATGGGCGGCGGCCGCGTGCTGACAGTCACGTTCTGACGAGACCGGGAGCGCGCACGCGCAGTGACGCGGACCGCGGGGCGGCGGCGGCCGCGCGCGCGGGTGACGGGCCCGGTTGTTGCCGGTGACGCCACGCCACGCTGCGCCGCGCACGGCCCCCCGCGCGCGCTCGCCCGCGCGCAAACGCCCCGCCCGCCGCCGGGGTCAGGCCTCGCCGTCCAGCAGCAGCGGCTGCGCGAGCACCTCGCGCGTCACGCTCGGCGCGTCGCGCGCGCAGGCGTCAAGGTCGCGGCAGCGTCTCGCGCACGCAATGGCCGTCACCGCGAGCGCGAGCTGCGCCGCGAAGCTCACGGTGCAGACGGCCATGAGCGCCTGGTACCCCAGCGGCGAGTGCTTGGCCAGCTGCGCGACCAGCAGCGGCACCAGCATACAGCCGCCGCCCGCGACGCCGCCGAGCAGGCCCGTGATGGCGCCGGTGCAGGGCTGCACCGCGTCCAGCAGCGCCAGGCTGTTGGCAAAGCCCGGCGCCACGCCGAGCCCCACGAGCGCCGCGACGGCCGCGAGCAGCCCCGGCCCCATGCCCGCGCCGGCCAACAGCGCCGCGCCGGCGCCCGCCACCGCGATCGGCAGCGACGTCAGCAGCAGCGCCGCGGGAGAGAGCCGCGCCGCGGCAAAGCTCGCGGCGACGCGGCCCCCGGTGAAGGACGCCCAGTACACGGCGTTGACCCAGTGCCCGGTGGAGGAGCTGCTGCGCACGTGCTCCACCGCGTAGGTGTAGATCCACCCGCCTGCGCGGCGACGCGACGACGACGCGGCGGAGAGCCGCGCGCGCGCGCGCTCGCGGGCGGGCGGCGCTCGGCGGCGGGCGGCGGGCGGCGAGCCCGCCGGCAGGCGGCGGCCGCGCGGCGAGCCCGCCCGCGCGGCGGCGGGGCGGCGCCGCGCTCACCAAAGGCGACCTCGGTGCCCACGTTTAGAAAGTTGAAGGCAGAGATGACCAGCAGCAGCACGCTCAGCGCGCCGCCGCCGTACCACGCCGCGCCCTCGCCCGCGCCCGCGTCCGCCGCGCCTGCGTCTGCCGTGCCCGCTCCGGCGCCGTCCCGCAGCAGCGCCTCCGCCTCTGCAGCTGCTGCCGCTGCGGCTGCGGCTGCTCCGCTCCCGCTCCCGCTCCCGCTCCCGCTGCCGCCGCCGCCGCCGCCGCCCGGCGGCGTCGGGCTGGGCAGCGCCAGCACCGCCGCCGCCGCGGCCGCGGTGAGGCCGGCGGCCAGCCAGTACGCCGCAAGCGGCGCGCCGCGCTCGGCGCACAGCTCGGCGAGCAGCGGCGCGATGAGGGCGCCGACGCCGAAGAGCGCGTTGACGCTGTTGATCAGGAGCGCCTGCACGCGCGGGTGCTCCGAGGCATTGCCGATCCACAGAACAAAGGTGTTGCCAGCAGTGTTGACGACGTTCCACGACAGCGACACCGCCGCGAAGCAGGCCGCGAGCGCGCCAAAGCCGCGCGCCGCGGGGACGAGCGCAAAGCCGGCGGCCTCCATCGCGAGCGCGGCGCCGAGCACCGCGTGCCCCGGCAGCCGGTCGACGAGCCACCCGCTCGGCAGCGCGCCCACGATGCTCGCGGCGCCGTTGACCGTGAAGATCACGCCCAGGTCGGCCTGACGCGCGTCGCGCGGCGCGGAGCTGGGCGCGCGCGCGCTCGGGTGCGCGCGCGGCGCGCGGCGGCTCGAGGCGGCGGCGCCGGCAGCGTGCCGCCGGCAGCGGCGCGCGGTCGCGCCGGCAAGCTGACCTCGACGACGCCGACGCGCGCGGCGAGCGCGCTCGCGGTGGGGCCCAGCAAGTTGACTTGCACGCCGAACACTAAAAAGCTGAAGCCATACGCCGCCACGCTGAGCGCCTGCAGGCGGCGCTCGGCCTGCACCATGGTCGGGCGGCCGAGTGCGCGCTGCTGCTGCTGCAGCCGCGCCGGTGCGGCCGCCGCTCGGCCGCCTGGCCGCGCGCAGGGCTGCGCCAAGCTCCGGTTGGTCGGCGTGAGGGGGGCACACGCGCTGCCACGGGCGCAGCAGCTGGCGGGCGCGAGCGCTCGCGGCAGCAGCAGCGGCGGCTGGCGTGTGCGTGCGGCGGTGGGCTGTCGTTCGTTGCGCGTCGAGAGCAGCACGCAGGACGGGCTGATGTGTGGTTGCGTCGGTGCACTGGTCGCGGGTCAGGCCGGGGCGTCACACGCGCGGGGCTTGGGCGCCGACGCGCGTCACGCGCTGCCGAGCGCCGCCACGACGACAAACGCCTTGCCCGCCGCCGCGTCGGCGTAGTAGCCGGCGCGCAGCGGGTCCAGATCCGCGAGCCGCGCGTAGAGCGCGCGCGCCTCGGCCGCGAGCGCGTCGCGCGCCGCGCCGGCGGCCTCGCCGAGCCTGAGGCGCGCCTGCGCCTCCTTGAGGCGCGCCGTCATGAGTAGCGGCCACTTGGCGCCCGGCTCCAGCGCGAGGTGCTCCGCGAAGCGCGAGACCTCGCGCGCCAGCACCTGCGGCGCGGCCGCGTGGGACGCCGGCCCGGCGGGGCCGCCGCAGCCCCGCGCCCCGCCTCACGCGGTCGCGCGCACGCGCGCGCGCCCGCCGCACCTCCCCGAGCACCGCGCGCGCCTCCTCCAGGCGCTGCTGCGCCTGCGCCAGCGGCAGGCCACCGCCGCCATCGCCGTCGCTCGCGCCGTCGCCCGCGCCCGCGCGCGCCCGCTCGCGCGCGGCCGCCGCGTCGGCATCCGCCTGCGCGCGCTCGGCGTGCGCCAGGCTGTTGCCGAGCAGCCAGCGGTAGTAGATCCAGGGGCTCTGGTCCGCAGAGTCGGTCGCAAACGCCTGCGCCGCGGCGAGCCGGCGGCGGCGCGCGTGGCGCCGCTGGCACCGGCGCGCCGTGCGCGTGCCCCGGGGCTCTCAGGGCAGGGCGGGCTGGCGGCGCGTGCGCCCCAGGGCTTTGGTTTCGGCTGCAGCTGGGCTCCGCGGCGGCCCACCTGGTGCACCAGGTCGTACTCCTGGTCCAGCGCGTGCAGCGGGATGGGCGCGACCTGGCTGGCGCTGCCCGCAAAGCCGCCCGGCCCCGCCGGCTGCGGCACCTGCTGCTGCTGCTGCTGCTGCTGCTGCTGCGGCGGCGGCGGCGGCGGCGGCTGCCGCGGCTGCTCGCTGCTGCTCGCCATCAGCTCCTCAAACGTCACTGCACGGGCGCCGCCGCAGCGGCCGCGGCGGCGACCGGGCAGCGGTCGGCGCGCCGCGCCCGCACCGCGCCCGCGCCGCGGCCGCGCCGCGGCCGCACCCGTGCGCAGCTCGTCGTTGTGCAGGCGCGGCAGCAGCAGCGTGCGGTAGTGCCAGGCGGAGTAGTTTGAAAAGTCGGCGGCGATGAGGGAGCCGGCGTACCCCAGCTCCTCCTCGGCCGGCAGGCGCAGCGCGGCGGCCACAAACTGGCGGTATGCCCAGGCGTGGAAGTTGCGGCCGTCCACGGCCAGCGCGCTGTGGCGGGGGCGTGGCGGGCGCGGCGCGGCGACGCGCGTGGGCGCGTGCGTGCAGGCGGCACCGCGCCCCCGGCGCCCGCCCGCGGCGCCCGCCCGCGGCGGGCCGCCGCGCGCTGCGCGCCCACCTGCCGACGAGCGCGAGCTCGCGCTGCAGGTCGGCGTGGCCCTGGCCGACGACCCACTTGCGGTGGTGCCACGTCGCGTAGGACTTGGGGTTCTCAGCGAGGCACGCCGCCGTGAGCGACAGCTCGCCGTCGCTCGCGCGCCGCGCGCCGTCGCCGCCGGCGGCAAACGCGGGCGCCAGCGCCTCGCGACGGTAGTTCCACACCGTGTAGATCTAGCACCCCCGCCGGCGGCACAGGCGGCGGGCGCGCGCGGGGGGCGGGCGCGAGTCGGGCCGGCGGCGCGGGCGGGGATGTGAGCGCCCGCGGGACGCATGCTGCTGCCGCCGCGCGCGCCGCACCTCCGGCACGACGCGCAGCAGCTTCTCCGACGCCTTCAGCGCCGCCTCGTCGTAGCGGCGCGCCCGGCGGCACTCCAGGACCAGCGCGGTGCCCTGCTTGATGGCCGCGACCTGGCGCAGCGCGGCGGCGACGCGCGAGCAGCGCCGGCGGGTCGGCGGGGCCCCGCGCGGCTCCCGCTGCGGCCCCTTCGCCCGTGCGCGGGCCCGGCTGCACAGCAGCGGGCCCGGGAACGCTCTCAGCGGCAGCGCTCGCACCTTTTTGGCGTACGCCGCCGCCGCTGCGGGCTCCTTGAGCTTGTGCTTGAACTCGCGCGGCCGGCCGTGCATCTCGTCCGCTGCTGCCTCGAGATCACGGGGCGCTGCCGCTCACTCGCGGCGGCGATCGCAGCGCGCCGGCCGCAGCAGCAGCAGCAGCAAAAACGAGCGACGTGCGCCGCGCGTGTGGCCAGGCGGCCCCCAGAGGGTCCGGCTGTTGGTGTGGCGCGGTCGGCCCGCTGCTCCGTCCTGCGCCGCGGTCTGCATCGAGCGCCGCGGGGTTCAAGGCGGCCGACGCGGGCGCGGCGCCCGCGCGGCGCCCGGGGCGCCTGCGTGCGCCTGTGCACCCGGCGCGGCCCCCGTGGCATCAGCGGAAGACTGGGCTCTCCCGGTGTTACTGAGAGCGCACGTCGTCGTCACGCCTCGCTCGTGCCGCGCGCCGCGCCGCGCGCACGCCCCCACCACAGGTCCGCCGCGCCGCCCGCCGTTCCCGAGGAATGCGCGGCCGCGCGGGTAAATACATGAAATGATGCAGCTTGTGGTGCAGCAGTAGGTTGCGCAGGGCTCAGTGCTCAAGGCTGGGCGCCCCGTGCGCGCAGCAGGGCGCGTGTCGCGCCGCCGCGCGCGCTCACGCCGCCAGGAGCTTGCGGCCGGCCACGGGCGCCTGGCAGACAGCCTTCTTCACCTTCACGCTGTCCCCGGGCATCCACGTGTCTGCGCGGCGCGCGCGCGGCGCTCAGACGGTGAGACGGAGCCAGGCGGCGCCCGCGGCGAGCGAGCCGGCGCCGCGGGCCGGCAGGCGCCACGCTGCCAGCGCCCTGCGCCCCGCGGCGCCCCCGCTGCACGCACCCGTGGCCTTCTTGAGGGCCTTCTCGACCGTGGAGCCGCTGAACCAGCCCGACTTGACCGCGGCCTGGCAGTTGGCGAGCACGCTCTTGCCGTTGCGCGTCGCGCCCACAGCGGTGTAGACGACCGTCGAGCGGTGGTTCAGCAGGCTGCTCTGGCCGATGCCGCCTGCGGCCGCGCGGCGGCGGCGGGGGTCGTGCCGGCGCGCCGCATCGTGCGGCGGCCCGGCCGCGCCGCGCCACGCGGTGGCGCGCCGCGCGGTGGCCCGACCGTGCCGCGCCGCGCCGCGCCGCGCCGCGCCGCGCCGCGCGGCACGCACCGGCCATCTCGACCTGGGTCGGGGTGGCGGTGAGGAAGACGTTGTCGGCGAGGGCCTTGATGACCTTGGCGTTGGTGTTCTTGTCCATGACCTTGCTGCCGCGGTTGTCAAACTCGATGGTGATCCTGGTGGTTGCGGCGCGGCGGCGGCGTCAGACCCCGACGATCGGCGGACGCAGCATCGGCGGGGGCACGCTCGCGCCGCAGCAAAGGAGAGCAGCACCGATCACGCCCCCTGGCCACCCGCGCGGTCTGATCGCGCGGAAGGGGGTTCCCGGGCACTGACGGCGGTCAATGCGCCAGTGGCACGGGGTCGCCGGGCCGCCGCGCGCCGGCGCCAGCGCGGCGGGATGCGGCGGGCATCGCCCCGACACGCGCCGAACAAAGCCACGCCGGGGCCCGGCCGCCACCGCGATCATGCCCCCGAGTTCATGTCACTCACGTGGCGACGTTGCCGCCCATCTGCGCGCGGGCCACGGCCGCGGAGGCCAGCATGAGCACGGCGAGCACGGCGGGCCGCATCTTGACCTCTGGCGGGGAGCGGAGGGCGGGTGGAGTGCCGGGGGAGTGGGGGGAGAGTGCGGGGCGGCGCGCGGCGCCCGCACAGGGCCGCTGGCGCACCTGCGGAGAGGGCTCTGCGTCCTGCAAGCCCTCCCGCTCAGCCCGCGCCGGGCGGGCGGCGGGCGCGATGGCCCCGGGTCCCCAGTGCGATGATCACGCGCGATCGCGGCACGGCGAGCGCTTTCGCGGCCGGGCTGCGAAGCGCCGATCGTCTCACCGCTGACTCCGCCGCAGCCGCCGGGCACGGCGTGGCAGCCGCTCCGAGGTGCACGGTTCATCGAGATACACCCACCCACACAAGCCCGTCGAGACGGCGGCAGCGGCGGCGCGCCCACCACCACTCGCCCGTCCTGCCGCACGCGCCGCAGCCGCCGTCGCTTCTAGTGCCAGCGACACATGAATCAATGTCGCAGTAGCAAAAACTATGATGAGCCCCCAGCCGGTGGTTCGAAAGCCAGACGGTGCATCGCAATAGCGCGCGTAGTGAAGGGAGAACCAGCGGTGCACGCTTGGGGCTGGGTGGGCGTGGAGCCAGTCATCGCGCAGATCGATTGACCGGCAAGGCGATGCGCCATCAGGTCGCACAGCAAGTGCGTGGTGTGAGGTCCAGCAGCGCGCCGCCCAGAAGCCGGTGCTTGCGCAGCGAAAGCTGGCGCGCTCGCAGTGCGGGGAGAGACCAATGGCAGAACCAATCAGGCCGCCCCGCGCAGCGTGGGCGCAGCAACGCGGGCGCGGCGGCGGTGCGGGCTCACGCGGTCCCGGTCGCGCCGCGCGTGGCAAGCGTGTCCAAGGTGACGGCGTTGGGCTCCGGCGGCGGCCCCGGCGCCGCGCGCGCCGCGGCGCCGCGCGCGCCCGTGCACTCGTCAGGGAGGGCGAACGACTCGGCGACCGTGGTGACCCAGATAGGGTTCGCAAGGTCGGCGCTGTTGGGGTCATAGCGCGCGTCGAGCGCGTCGACCGCCTTGGCGCCGACGCCGATGCCAAACTGGGCAAACGCGGCCCATGCGAGGCAGGTGCGCTCGGGGTGGGAAAACTTGAGGTGCGCGAGCAGCCCGTCACGCGCGTCCTCAAGCGTAGGGTCGCGCACGATGTAGGCCAGGCCCTGCGGGTGCGGTGGTGGTGGTGGAGGTCGGCATGCAAGAGGCGGGGCGGGGCCGGGCGTCAGCGCAGCCGCACGCACAACTAACAGCAGCGCGCGGCGCAGGGACTGGCAGGCGGCGTGCGCTGCGCGGTCCCCGCGCGCTGTGCGCGCCTGGATCCAGTCCTGCAGCAGCACGTTGTTTGTGCTGGGGCCGGTCGTGCTGAGGCCGGCGTCATCATAGAGCTCCTTGAGCCGCCACATCGCGGCGGCATAGATCTCACCGCCGTTGTGCACCCTGGCGCGGGGCCGCGGCGGGGTCTCGATTGAGCGGGCGTGGGCGAGGCGGGGCCGCGGCCGGCGGGCGTGGGCGTGGCGCGGGCGCAGCGGGCGCAGCGGGCGCAGCGCGCTCACTCGGTGTTGATGCCGGTGAGGTTGCGGTACGTGAGCGGGTAGCCGCGGTAACGGTAGCGCCGAATACCTGGCGGGCGCAGAGCCGCACGGGCGGCAGGGGGCAGGGTCGGCGGGCGGCACAGCAGCACGCGACAGCACGGGGCGCGGCGCGGCGCGGCGCGCGGCGGTGTGTCACCGTTGTTGACGGCGCTGCCGATGACCAGCGCGGTTTTGGCATAGCGCGCCATGCGGTCGTCGCCGTTGAGCAGGAAGGCAAAGGTATCTGCGGTGGAGTGTGACGCAGCAGGGAGGCGTGGGCGGCGGCGCGGCGGGCGTGGGCGGCGAGCCGGGCAGAGGCGGCGGCCGTGCGGGCGCACGCACCCGACGCGCCCTCGCCGAAGGAGCCGGCCGTGGGCGGGCTGAGCGTGAAACCGACCATGCGGTACGTGATGCCATGCGCCTGCACGCGGCGGCCGGCGGTCGGCGGTCGGCGGCAGCGCGCGGCGCGCGGTGGCAGGGCCAGCACCCGCGCAGTCACACAGCGCCGGGCGGCCCGCGCGAGGGGCTCACGTATTCGTGCAACACAATGTCGCTGTCAAAGGAGCCGTCAATTTGGCCCGTCGGCGGCCGCGTGGCTGCGAGCTTGACCGGCGCGTCGCGCGCGGCGGCGGCGCGCAGCGCTTCCCCAGACTCAAACGGCACAATCAGGGAGGGGATGGAGACCGTCTCGTTGGTGGCACCGGTCATGCTCCCGGTCGTCTGACCTCGCCGAGAGCGCGGGGCGGCGGCGCTGCGCGTGAGCACAGCGGGCGCGGCGGGCGCGGCGGGCGCGGCACGCGCGGCGGGCGGCGCTTGGCGTCAGCGGCCTCTGCGGCGCACCGTGTCGGCGTAGTTGGTGACCAGCATGCCCACCGCGCCGGCCGCCTGCGCGTTGAGCACCTGCGGCCCGCGCGGCAGCACACGCGTCAGTGCGCTCGCCGCGCCCAGGCCCCGCCCGCCTCCCGCCCCGCAGGCCGCCTCGCAGCGTCGCAGGCGCACCTTGGTGACAAACGTGCAGTTGCCGCGGGCGACGACCGCGATGACGCCCACCAGGCTGCGCGGCGCCGCGGCGGTGCAGCCCTCGCCCGGGCTGCCGTCAACGCCCTTGACGGGCAGCGCCACGATCGGGCGGGCGCGTGCGGTGACCCCCGCAACCGTGAGCCGCGGGCCAAACTGCGCAGTGGCACCAAAGTACTGCTTGCCCTCGGCCTCGGCATAGGGGCCCTGATCCAAGTTCCACAGGTACATCTGCATGCGCGGCGCCTCGCCGTCCTGGTCTGCGGCACGGCGGCGAGCACGGCGGGCGGACAGCGGTGTCGGCCGCGCAGCCGGCACGCTGGCCGCTGGGGCCCGCACGGAGAACGTGCAGCGGGAGCGGCGCCGCGCCGCGCCGCACCGGGCGTGGCCATGTTGGCGTTGTTGACGCCGCCGCCGTCCTGGGCCTGGGCGTCCACAGCGTCGCCTGCGCACGGCCCGGCCAGCGAGTTGCGCAAGCGCGACGCGTGCGGCGCGCGCCGGCGCCACCGCTGCGCGCGCACCGGCGGCGCCGAAGCGGCCGTAGTTGTCATCCTGGAAGTTGCCGGCCGCCTCCACAAAGCCAGCGCGGTACGCGGCATCGTGCGCGAGGTTGACCCTGGCAGCGGCGCGACGTGAGGCGCGGGGCGGCGGGGCATAGCGGCGGGCGCGCCGGCGCCGACCCGTGCCGTCCCTGCCTCCGCTGCCCCCACAACTGCCCGGCCGCGCCGCGGCTCACTGGTAGAAGAGGTTTTGCACCGCGGCGTTGCGGTTGTTGGTGGTGTTGGGGTTGCCGCTCGAGGGCGTGGCGACGGCGTTGAACACGCCGTTGGCCACGGCCGTCGCGTTGAGCGCCGGGTCGGTGTCAGGCTCGTCGTCGTCGTTGGTGTCAAGATAGGCGTGCACGTTGTTGCCTGCGTGGCGCGGCCGGGCCCGGGGCGGGGGCGGGCGTGCTCAGGAGGCGCGCGCCGCGAACGCACGCCGCCAGCGACCACACGGCTGCGCCCCGCCGGCCGTCCCAGCCGCACGCGGCGGCCCCTGCGCCCCCGGCGGGGCGGGCCGCGTGCGGCGCACCGCTGATGTCCTGGGTGGTCATCTTGCCGGGCGAGAGCCAGCCGTCGGGCGAGGGGCCGTTGCCGGTCTTGGCGGGGCCCTTGACCACGCGCGCGCCGCCGCGGATGGGGCTGTACCGGTACACGCGGTATGAGTCGCCGCTCGTGGCGCAGCGGTCGCCCACGACGGCGCCGTGCGCGACGTAGGTGTAGTGCAGCTGGTTGGTCGCCGCCGTCCACGTGCGCACCTCAAACCCGGGGGCGAGCTCGCCCTCGTCGCTGGCGGCGCCGTTGGCCCCGACGCGCAGCCACACGCGCTCCGCGACGGGCGGCTTCCACCAGGGCGTGTCGGCGGCCAGGCCCAGGTAGGCGAGCGCCGCGGCGACCGCGGACGCCTCGCCGCCGGCGCCGCCGGCCGCGGCCGCCGCGGGCGCCGCGGCCGCGGCGGCCGCGACCTCCGCCGTCGGCGCGAGCGTGTGCGCGACGCGCAGCAGGTCGCCGTTGTCCCGCAGCGCGGCCTTGGCGTAGGCGCCGACGATGCGCGCGCCGTCGGGGCCGAGCTGCTCCTGCACGACGTGGGTGACGCCGGACAGGCTCGGCGTGACGCGGACGACCTTCAGCGACGCGCCCGCCACGTCGGGCTCAACGCGGCCCAGGTACGCCCGGATGGTCGCGGCGGCCGGCGCCGCGCCGCCCGTGGCGGGGCCGGCGCCGCCGGCCGCCAGGCGGCCGCCCACGGGCGCCTCGTGCACCGTGGCCGCCGCCGCGCTCGCGGCCGCCGCCAGCAGGCTCAGGGCGACGGCCAGGCCGCCCCAGGGCGCCGCGCGGGCCATGTCTGGCTCGGCTCGGCACACGGCGCGCGGGGCGCCCGCGTTCCTCTACCGGCGGATGCGGGCGGTGGTCTTTGAGGGCTGCGCCGAGTCGAGAGGAGTGTTTCGGGCCGGCGAACCACCGGAGCAAGTTTCAAGGTGCAGGGAGCAGCAGGGAGCAGCCGAGACTGATGCGGAAGGGCAGACGAACGAGCTCCGTTCGCCGCCCGCCTGCCGTTTCGCGCGGCTCGCAGCGGCGCACACGCTGTGTCGGTGCGGCAGGAGCACACTGCGGCCGGCCCAGCGGGCGCCGGCCGCCCTGCGCCGCTTGGCGGCGGCGTCACCGGCGCGCGCGCTGCAGCACCCGCGGCGGCCGCGCTGCGCGCACACTGCCAGACCCGCTGGACGTGCCGGCCCGCCGGGCCCGGTCCAGCAAGCGCGCATCCAGGTGCCCAGGTGCACATTACGTTGACACACACCCCCACACGGCCCCAGCGGCAGCGGCCGCGACCGACCACGCGCCCGTCCCGCCGCACGCACCGAGCTCCGGAGCAACGGATCCGTTGCGAGCCGGTGGGCCAACGCAGCCCCTAGCAGCCGAACCGACTCAGCCAAGAGACTCAGCTCAGAGAGCCTCGCAAGCTCGCTCGCCTGCGCGTCACCACGGGGCGAGTCTTTCGAGTCGCCGCTCCAAGTGCGCACTCGGAGCGACACACGAATCAATGTCGAAAAGGAATTAAGCAAGGAAAAAACTATGATGATGATGACCCCCGATGCCAGCCGCATCGCTACGCCGGGCCGCCAAACCCATGACAAAAGCCAGCCGGTGCTTGCGCAGCGAAAGCTCGCGCGCTCGCACTGCGCAGTGCGGGGAGAGACCAACGACTGAACCAATCAGGCCGCCCCGCATCGCGTAGGCACAGCCACGCGGGCGCAGGCAGTGCGGCTCACGCGGTCTCGGCCACGCCGCGTGCAGCGAGCACGGGCCAGGTGACGGCGTTGGGCTCCGGCGGCGGCCCCGGCGCCGCGCGCGCCGCAGCGCCGCGCGCGCCCGCGCACTCGTCGGGCAGGGCGAACGACTCGCCAATCACAATGACCCAGATAAGGTCCTTGGCGTCGTCTCTGTTGGGATCAAAGCGCACGTCGGCCGTGTCGACCGCCTTGGCGCCGACGCCGATGCCAAACTGGGCAAACGCGGCCCACGCGAGGCAGACGCGCTCGGGGTGGTAATACTTGAGGTGCGCGAGCAGCCCGTTGCGCGCGTCCTCAAGCGTAGGGTCGCGCACGATGTAGGCCAGGCCCTGTGGGGGTGGTGGTGGTGGTGGAGGTCGACATGCAGGAGGCGGGGCGGGGCCGGGCGTCAGCGCAGCCGCACGCACAACCAACAGCAGCGCGCGGCGCAGGGACTGGCAGGCGGCGTGCGCTGCGCGGTCCCCGCGCGCTGTGCGCGCCTGGATCCAGTCCTGCAGCAGCACGTTGTTTGTGCTGGGGCCGGTCGTGCTGAGGCCGGCGTCATCATAGAGCTCCTTGAGCCGCCACATCGCGGCGGCATAGATCTCACCGCCGTTGTGCACCCTGGCGCGCAGGGGCCGCGGCGGGGTCACAGTCGTGCGGGGCCGCGGCCGGCGGGCGTGGGCGTGGCGCGGGCGCAGCGGGCGCAGCGCGCTCACTCAGTGTTGATGCCGGTGAGGTTGCGGTACGTGAGCGGGTAGCCGCGGTAACGGTAGCGCCGAATGCCTGGCGGGCGCAGAGCCGCACGGGCGGCAGGGGCAGGGTCGGCGGGCGGCACAGCAGCACGCGGCAGCACGGGGCGCGGCGCGCGTCGCGGCGGTGTGTCACCGTCGTTGACGGCGCTGCCGATGATCAGCGCTGCATTGGCATAGCGCGCCATGCGGTCGTCGCCGTTGAGCAGGAAGGCAAACACGTCTGCGGCGCGGCGCGGTGACCGGGCGTGGCGCGGTGGGGTGTGGGCGGCGCGGGTGATGCGCGGCAGCGCGGACGACGAGATGGGCAGCGGCGGCGTGTCGTGGCGCGGGGTCGCGCGCGCGCGCGCGTGCGCACCCGACGCGCCCTCGTTGAACGAGCCGGCCGTGGGCGGGCGAATCGTGTAGCCGACCATGCGGGCGGTGATGCCGTGCGCCTGCACGCGTGCGCGATGTGTGGTTGGCGTGCGCGCCGCCACGCGGTGGCAGGGCCAGCACCCGCGCGCGGCTACGCGGCGCCCGGCCGCCCGCGTGGAGGGGGGGGGGCTCACGTATTCGTGCAGCACGATGTCGCTGTCAAAGGAGCCGTCAATCTGGCCCGTCTGCGGCCGCGTGACTGCGAGCTTGACCGGCGCGTCGCGCGCGGCGGCGGCGCGCAGCGCCTCCCCAGACTCAAATTCCACAATCAGGGAGGGGATGGAGATGGTCTCGTTGGTGGCACCGGCCATCCCGTTGCTTGGCGGCTGACCTCGCCGCGAGCGCGCGGCGGCGGGCGCTGCACGTGAGCGCGGCGGGCGCGTGCTCGGGCGCGCGTGCGCGGTGGCAGCTGCCGTGCGCGGTGGCAGCGGCCGCGCACCCCGGTGGCGTAGTTGACGACCAGCACGCCCACCGCGCCGGCCGCCTGCGCGTTGAGCACCTGCGGCCCGAGCGGGGGCAAACGCGTAAGTGCGCTCGCCGCGTCCCGGCCCCGCCCGCCTCCCGGCCCGCCCCGCAGGCCGCCTCGCAGCGTCGCAGGCGCACCTTGGTGACAAACGTGCAGTTGCCGCGGGCGACGACCGCGATGACGCCCACCAGGCTGCGCGGCGCCGCGGCGGTGCAGCCCTCGCCCGGGCTGCCGTCAACGCCCTTGACGGGCAGCGACACGATCGGGCGGGCGCGTGCGGTGACCCCCGCGACCGTGAGCGGCGGGCCAAACATGGCGCCAAAGCCGGAGTACGTCTTGTTCTCGGCCTCGGCATAGGCGCCTTGATCCATGTTAAACAGATACATCTGCATGCGCGGCGCCTCGCCGTCCTGGTCTGCGGCACGGCGGCGAGCAGGGCAGGGGGGGGGGGGCGGTGTCGGTCACGCAGCCGGCACGCTGGCCGCTCGGGGGGCCGCACGGAGAACGTGCAGCGGGAGCGGCGCCGCGCCGCGCCGCACCGGGCGTGGCCATGTTGGCGTTGTTGACGCCGCCGCCGTCCTGGGCCTGGGCGTCCACAGCGTCGCCTGCGCACGGCCCGGCCAGCGAGTTGCGCAAGCGCGACGCGTGCGGCGCGCGCCGGCGCCACCGCTGCGCGCGCACCGGCGGCGCCGAAGCGGCCGTAGTTGTCATCCTGGAAGTTGCCGGCCGCCTCCACAAAGCCAGCGCGGTACGCGGCATCGTGCGCGAGGTTGACCCTGGCAGCGGCGCGACGTGAGGCGCGGGGCGGCGGGGCATAGCGGCGGGCGCGCCGGCGCCGACCCGTGCCGTCCCTGCCTCCGCTGCCCCCACAACTGCCCGGCCGCGCCGCGGCTCACTGGTAGAAGAGGTTTTGCACCGCGGCGTTGCGGTTGTTGGTGGTGTTGGGGTTGCCGCTCGAGGGCGTGGCGACGGCGTTGAACACGCCGTTGGCCACGGCCGTCGCGTTGAGCGCCGGGTCGGTGTCAGGCTCGTCGTCGTCGTTGGTGTCAAGATAGGCGTGCACGTTGTTGCCTGCGTGGCGCGGCCGGGCCCGGGGCGGGGGCGGGCGTGCTCAGGAGGCGCGCG
The DNA here is from genome assembly GCA_014905635.1 of Scenedesmus sp. PABB004. Classification (NCBI taxonomy): domain Eukaryota; kingdom Viridiplantae; phylum Chlorophyta; class Chlorophyceae; order Sphaeropleales; family Scenedesmaceae; genus Scenedesmus; species Scenedesmus sp. PABB004. The sequence goes on along the minus strand of JABVCE010000039.1, from coordinate 84,949 downwards.
CCGCGAACGCACGCCGCCAGCGACCACACGGCTGCGCCCCGCCGGCCGTCCCAGCCGCACGCGGCGGCCCCTGCGCCGCCGGCGGGGCGGGCCGCGTGCGGCGCACCGCTGATGTCCTGGGTGGTCATCTTGCCGGGCGAGAGCCAGCCGTCGGGCGAGGGGCCGTTGCCGGTCTTGGCGGGGCCCTTGACCACGCGCGCGCCGCCGCGGATGGGGCTGTACCGGTACACGCGGTATGAGTCGCCGCTCGTGGCGCAGCGGTCGCCCACGACGGCGCCGTGCGCGACGTAGGTGTAGTGCAGCTGGTTGGTCGCCGCCGTCCACGTGCGCACCTCAAACCCGGGGGCGAGCTCGCCCTCGTCGCTGGCGGCGCCGTTGGCCCCGACGCGCAGCCACACGCGCTCCGCGACGGGCGGCTTCCACCAGGGCGTGTCGGCGGCCAGGCCCAGGTAGGCGAGCGCCGCGGCGACCGCGGACGCCTCGCCGCCGGCGCCGCCGGCCGCGGCCGCCGCGGGCGCCGCGGCCGCGGCGGCCGCGACCTCCGCCGTCGGCGCGAGCGTGTGCGCGACGCGCAGCAGGTCGCCGTTGTCCCGCAGCGCGGCCTTGGCGTAGGCGCCGACGATGCGCGCGCCGTCGGGGCCGAGCTGCTCCTGCACGACGTGGGTGACGCCGGACAGGCTCGGCGTGACGCGGACGACCTTCAGCGACGCGCCCGCCACGTCGGGCTCAACGCGGCCCAGGTACGCCCGGATGGTCGCGGCGGCCGGCGCCGCGCCGCCCGTGGCGGGGCCGGCGCCGCCGGCCGCCAGGCGGCCGCCCACGGGCGCCTCGTGCACCGTGGCCGCCGCCGCGCTCGCGGCCGCCGCCAGCAGGCTCAGGGCGACGGCAAGGCCGCCCCAGGGCGCCGCGCGGGCCATGGCTGCTATTCCGCTCGGCACACGGCGCGCGGGGAGCGAGGCGATCGGGCCTGGGCCGTCCTGCCAGGGGGCGCTCAGGGCGGGAGGTGGTCTCAAGCGCGGTGGCAGGTCTGGTGGAGCTTTCCGGGTCGGCAGAGGGGAAAAAAGGGCGGCGGAGGCCGCGGAAGTTAACAAGGAAGCTCTCCAGTCTTCCCGGGGTGCCGGGCGGCCCGGAGTGGTGTACGGGCGGCCCGCAGCGGCGCACACGCTGTGTCGGAGCGGCAGGACCACACCGTGGCCAGCCCAGCGGGCGCCGGCGCGCCGTGCTGCGCGTGGCGGCGGCGTCACCGCACTACGAGCGGCGGCCGCTGCGCGCGGCCGCCGCGTCGCGTCGCAAGCAGCCGTGCGACACACAGGCGTGCGACCCCCCGTCACACACACGCCACCGCCGTTGCGCTGGCCGGAAGGCGTGCGGGCGCGGCGCCCGGCCGGCCGGCTGCCGGCGCCTCGGTCGGTGCGGCGCCGCCCGCCGCGGCCCGCCGCAGCAGACCGCCGCCGCCATGGCGCGCCTAGCAGCCGCCAGCTGGCACGCCGCGCGGGCCGCCGCACGCAGCGCCGACGGCGGCCCGTCCACGAGCGGCCGCCATGCGGCGCCGCCGGCCTCCCTGCGGCGCGCGATCTGCGCCAGCAGCATGCCGCAGATGCACGCCACCAACCCGCTGCCCCTGGACCGCATGGGCCAGGCCGAGGGCGTGGTGCCGGGCGCGCGGACGACCGCCACGCCGCGCCTGACGCCGGAGCGGGTGCGCGGTGGGCGGTGTCAGCGGCCCCGCGCCGCCCTTCGCGCCCTGGCGGCTGCGGGGCATCCGGCACGGCGAGGGCGAGCCGGGGGGGCCGCGCGCACGATCCGATGCCGGCGGCCGGCCCCACGCGCCCGCCAGCGCGCGCCAGGCTACCCTGCTGCGCCCCCAGCCGCAACCGGACCCGCCTGAGCGGGATAGCCCGGCGCCGCGCCGGCTGGCCCGGCAGGGGCGCCGCGGCGCGCCCAACAGCGAGCAGCGGCAGCGGGGGCGGCGGCTGGCCGCGGCAGCGCTGGCGGCGAGGCCCCCCTGCATCCCACCCCCCGCCCCTGGGCCCCTGCTGTGCGCGCCCGCGCCCGCGCGCGCGCAGGTGATGCAGCGGCTCGCCGAGACGGCGGGCCTGGCGGCGCTGAAGCACCACGCCGCGTTCTACTCGAGCGAGCTCGGCGGCATCGTGACGCAGCCGGGGTTCATGGTGCTGCCCGTCGACGACCACATGGTCCACCGCGGCGACGCGGTGTCGGAGGGCGTGCTGCTGGTGGGGGGCTACCTCTATCAGCTCGACGCCCACCTCGCCCGCCTGGCCGCGAGCGCGGAGCTCGCGGGCCTGCCGCTGCCCATGAGCGCGGCGCGGCTGCGACGCGTGCTGCTGGACACCGCAGCGGCGAGCATGAAGCTCAACGGTCAGCCCCACGCCGCGCGCCGCGCCGCGCCGCGCCGCGGGCGGCAGGGGGGCGGCCGGCTCGCCGCGCGCGCCGACGCCGCCCTGCTGCCCAGCACTGCCCCGCGCTGCCCCGCGCTGCCCCGCGCTGCCCCGCGCCGCCCTTCGCGCCCTCCGCGCGCAGGCATGCTCCGGGTGTGGGTCTCGCGCGGGCGCGGCACGTTTGGGCTGGCCGACGCGGAGCGGCCGGGCCTGTACGCGGTGCTGAGCACCGAGATGTGCTACGTCGGCGAGGCGGAGCTCGACCGCGACGAGGGCTGGGCCGCGGTGGCCAGCCCCGTCGACCCGCCGTCGCCCTACTTCACAGCCATGCGCAGCACCAGCGACATGCCCGCCGCGCTCGCGCAGCTCGAGGCGATGAGCCGCGGCGCAGACCTGGTGCGCCGCCGGCGCGCCGCGCGGGGCGGCGGGCGCGGCGGGGCGTGGCGGCGGGCGCGCTGCGCGCTTCGCAGCGCCGCCGGACCGCCGCCCGAGCCGCCGCGCCGCCGCTGTGGCGCAGGGCATCTTTGTGGACGCCGACGGCACGGTGCTGCGCGGCCCCGACTGCACCATCGCGATGCTCACGCGCGACGGCACGCTGGTGGTGCCGCCGGACGAGAGCGGGCTGGCGGGCATGGCTGCGCGCAACGTGGCCGCGCTGGCGCCCCAGGTGAGCGCGCGCGGGTGCAGGGCCGGGCGGCTGCGCGCGCGTGCTGCGTCTGCTGCGCGTGCCGTGTGTGCTGCGTCTGCTGCGTGTGCCGCGTCTGCTGCGTCTGCCGCGTGTGCGCGCGCGGGGCGTGGCGGTGGAGTGATGAAACACAAACGCTTGAATCACCATCTTTCACCTGACTTCAACCGTGATTACTCCACAATCCAACGCTGATCACCGCCACGCCTGAGTGCGCCTGCCGCGTGCGTTGACCGCGCGTGCCTGCGCGTGGGCGTGCCCTGCGTGGCGCCCCTGGGGAGGGGTGACGAGCAAACGTTTCAATCACCATCTTTCACCTGAATCACCCGTGATTACAGACGACCAATCCAACGCTGACCTCCCCCGCGCTGGCCGCGCCGCGTGGCGCTGCGCGCGCCGCCCATGCGTCGCTCACTCGGCACCTGTCGCCGCCCCGCCCACCACACTACACCCCCCCCCCTCCCCCTCCCCCTACCCGCGCGCAGCACGCCGACGAGGACCTGACGGTCTCGGCCGTGGAGCGGCGCACGTTCAGCCTGGAGGAGCTCGCGGGCGCGGCGGAGGGCTTTGCCATCAGCAGCGAGCTCGGCGTCGTGGGCCTGGCCAGCCTGGACGGCCGGCCCATCGGCGCCGGCGCGCACGAGTTTGAGGGCCGCTCCGGGCCGGTGTCGCTGGCGCTGCACGAGATGCTGGTCGTCGCGCGCCAGCCCCGCCCAGGCAGCGCGGAGCACACGGCCGTGCCGTACGGCTACATGACCGGCATGCCCTCCCAGCTCACCTGAACCCGCGCCACCGCGCCCAGTACTGCCTGGGGCGGCGGGGGGCACGTGTACACTAGGCCCGCGGGCGCGGCGGGCGCGCAGGGCGCATCGGCGGCGCAGCCGCGGCGAGCCCTGGCGAGTCGGCGCCGCGCGTGTAAGCGCCGCCGCCGCTCGTCCACGCCAGCCTTGCCTAGCCTCCCGCCGCGCACGCAGAGCCCGCTGGCGCCGCGGCGCAGGCGCCCGCTCGCCGGAATCACCGGGCGCTCGACCAGCACCGCGCGCTCAGCAGGTCTCGGCGGCCGGGATTGTTGGAGCTCCGGACTGCGGAGGCCATCATGGCCGCCCCGCTGCTGCTGGCGCTCGCGCGGCAGCACGCTGCTGCGGGCGCCCGCCTGCAGCAGGCCGGCGGGCGCGCCCTGGTGGCCGCCGGCAGCGCGTGGGGCTGGGCCGCCGACCCCAGGGCCTGGCCGGTGCCGCAGCCGGGGCCGTGCCGCGCGGCGGCGCTGCGCGGCGGCAGCGGCGCAGCAGCAGCAGCAGCAGCAGCGTGGGCGACTCCACCGCGGCGGGGCTTCTTCAGCCAGATCTCGGAGCCCGCCACCAAGGTCTACAAGGAGCGGCGCCTCATCGGGTGCGCGCGCGGGGCGCCAGCCGGAGCGCGGAGCCGGGGCTCCGCGCCGGCGCCGGGGCGCGCAGGCGCCGCCGGTGGCTAGCGGCCTGCTCGCCCACGTGCCCCCTGCCCCCCCCTCCCTTCCCTCCCGCGCGGCGCGGCGCAGCTACTCGCCGGCGCAGCTGTACGCGGTCGTGTCGGACGTGCAGCACTACGCCGCGTTTGTGCCGTGGTGCGTGCGCAGCAGCGTGCTGCGCTCCGACCCGGACGGCTCCTACCTCGAGGCGGAGCTGCACATCGGGTTCCAGATGATCCAGGAGAGGTGAGCCGCGGCAGCGCCCCGCCCCGGCGGCGCGGCGCCGCAGCGCGGCGCAGCGCCGCGCCGCGCCGCGCCGCGAAGCGCCGAGACGCCGCCGCCGCGACGCCGCCGCCCGCCCCCACCGCCGCCCGCCGCCCGCCGCGCAGCTACACGAGCCGCGTCAAGCTGCGCCCGCCGCACCTCGTGAGCAGCAGCGTCGCCGACAGCGGGCTGTTCCACCACCTCGAGTCGACGTGGCGCCTCGCGCCCGGGCCGCGCCCCGGCTGCACCTGGCTGACCTTCTCCGTCGACTTTGCCTTTGCCAACCCCCTCTATGCCCACCTGGCGGGCCTGTTCTTCACCGAGGTCGTGCAGCGCATGATGGGCGCGTTTGAGGGGCGCTGCGCGGAGCTCTACGGACCGCCCGCGTTCGGCCCCGCCGGCGGCGGCGGCGGCGCTGCGCGCGCGCCCGCGCAGCTGCGCCACGCGGACGACGCGGCGGCGGCGGCCGCGCTGCAGGAGCAGCGCGGGCAGCGGCACGGCGACGCCGCGGCGGCCGCCGCGCCCGGCGGCGGGCCCGCGCCGGCGCTCGGCCCCCGCGGGCGCGGGCGCGGCGGCGGGGGCGGCGGTGCAGCAGCGAGAGCGCTGGCGGGGAGAGGGGGAGTGAGAGGGCGCAGGCGGACGCCGGCAGCAACAGTTGCCGCGCGAGCGCCGCGCAGCGGCGGCGTCAGCTGCGGGGTTCTTCGCGCGCAAGCAGCGCCGGCAGCCGCCCCGCCGCGCCCCCGCTCCGCCAGGGCTGCACCCGACAGCCTGCGCGTCGGCACGCGCGCCAGGCTGGCCAAAAGCGCGTAGGAGTGGGTGGCCTCGCCACGCTCCGACGCGCGCCCCGATCGCCCTGGCGAACGCCGCGGCGCGCCATGCGCGTCCCGCGGGCGCTCAGCGAGTGCCTGAGCCTCAGCGGCAGCAGCGCCCGGCTGAGCTTGGGCGCGCTCCGCCTGAGCCTCTCGCCGAGGCAGCAGGAGGCCGAGGGCTGGGCCGGCCTGCCGGTCGACTGCCTCGTGGTGAGCTGCAGCCGGGGCTGCGGCCAGCGAGCGGCGGGACGCGCGGCGGCGGCGGCAACGGCGGCGGCGGCGGCGCGGCACGCGCGCTGCGGAGCAGCCACGACTCACGCGCCCGCCGCGGCCCCCCGCAGTCGATCATCTCCCGCTTCTCTGACAAGAATGAGGCCGCCGTCATGCGGGCCGTGTGCCGGGCGTGGCGGGACGCGTTCAACGCGACCGTGCACACAGTGTCGGTGCACAGCACCATCCTGCCCGCCGCGTCGCGCGGCTTCCCGCACCTGCAGCACCTCGTGGTCAGCCACACGAGCAACGCCGCGGCCCTCGCGGCGGTGCGCCTGCTGGCGCAGCCCTGCGCCGGGCTGTGCGTGCTGGAGCTGAGGTGCGCGGCGCGCGGCGCCGTCGCACCCGCTGGCGCGCGCCCGCGGCGCGGCGCCCCCCGACCCGCCGCCCCGCCCGCCGTGCCGCACGCAGCAACTCCATGCTCAGCGCGGCGCCGCCGGATCTGGGCGGGCTGCCGCACCTCAAGGTGCTGGTGATGACGGCCAACCGCATCAAAACCCTCGCCGGCGCCGGCCTGCACCGCTGCGAGGCGCGCATGGGGCGCACGCGTCGGTCCGCCGTACGCAGCTTGCAGCTGGTCCTGCAGCTCAGCTGGCCCCTGGGCCTCGCCGCCGCGCAGGCGCTGGAGACCCTGATTCTTTCCAACAACATGCTGACGGAGCTGCCCGCCAGCATCGGCAGCCTCGGCAAGACGCTGCGGAAGCTCGACGGTGCGGCCGGCGTGCCGCGCGGCGCTCCCTCGCGCGCGCTGGGCCCCGCCGCTGCTCAGCGCCCCCCGCGCCGCGCCGCGCCGCAGTGTCCGAGAACCAGCTCAGCCACCTGCCGGAGGGGCTGGGCGGCCTCACGGGGCTGCACACACTGCGCGCGTCCAACAACACGCTCCTGGAGCTGCCGGACAGCCTCTCCCAGCTGCAGGCGCGGCGCGGCGGCGACGCGCAGCGTGCACGCCGCGGCGCCCCGCGGCGCCCTTCGCGCGCGCGGCCGGCCCGCTCACGCCGCCGCCGCCGCCCGCGTCGCCGCCCGGCAGGCGCTCACGCTGCTGGACGTCAGCCTGAACCGGCTCAAGGGGCTGCCGGCGCTGGCCAGCCTCACGGGCCTGCGCCAGCTTGGTCTCTTTGCCTCGTTCTCGCACTCGCTGCGCAACGAGGGCGCCTCGACGGTGCGCCAGCTCGCGCAGCTCTGCCGCGACGCGCCGGCGCTCAACCTGCACGCGGAGGAGGGCCTGCAGGCGCTCGTGCGCCTGAGGAAGAAGCAGCTCGCGCGCGCGGCAGAGGAGGCGGCGGCCGCCGCCGACGCGGCCGTGGCGCGCGCCGCCGCGCTGGGGGTCGTCTTCTGACGCGCTCGTGGCAGTACCACCACCACGCCGCGCGCTGCGCGGCGACCTGTGCATGTACCATTACGTCAGGGGCGCGTCGCGCCCCGGGGGCCCGCTGCACTCCCAACTCAACCCTCACCTCCCACCGCGCCGCGAGACGAGCCGCGCGGCAATAAACACGACCGACTGACCGGTGAGACCGACTGACCAGTGAGCGCGAGGGTATCCTGGTGTGCGGGCTGGTGCGGGCTGCTGCTGTTTAAGCCCCTGGTGCGGCCTGCCCCCAGACGCGGTGCGTCGCCGCTCCCCAGCACACATGGCCGGCCGAATTCAGGTGTCACCGGTCCCCGCGCTGCGTCTCGCAGCAGCGCCACGCCGGCCTGTGCTCGCCCACGCCACGTCACGCCTCGCACGCGCTGCCGCCAAACGCGTCGCCCGCGCCCAGCGCGCCCGCGTTGGCCAGGTGTTTTGCGTCGTTCCAGCACAGCAGCGCAAAGTCCCGCGCAGGCCGCCCGTGCTCTCCTGGCACGGCCGCCCCGCCGGCGCTCGCCGCTGTGCAGTCGGCAGCGATGCTGATGCTGCCGCCGCCGCCGCGGCCTGCGCCGTCGGTGCGGACGTCGGCGCAGCTGCAGCCATCGCCGCCGGTCCCCGGCGGCTGCCGCTCGGGTCGCCGCTGCGCCTGCTCCAGCGCGCGGCACCGCCGGCACAGCACCGCCGGCGGCGGCCCCGCCGCGGCGAGCAGCACGCTGATGCTGGCGTTCACCACCTTGCCCTTGGCTGCGGCGCCGCGTGCGACGGCGTGCGCCGCGTGCAGCGCGCCGCCGTGGCTGACCACCACGACGCGCCCGCCTGTGCACGCGCGAGGAGCGCGCGCAGCCGCAGGTGAGCGCGGCGGCGCGGTCGCCGCGGCGCACTCCAGCAGCGCCCCCCGGGGCCCCCCCGCCCGCCCGGCGCACCTGGGTGCGCCGCCGCGATGTGCAGCAGCGTGGCGCGGAGGCGCGCCCGCAGGTCGTCCAGGCTCTCGCCGCCGCCCAGGATGCGCGCCGCGCCGCCGGGCGCCTGCAACGCCTCCCACGCCGCTGGCTGCGCGCTCGGCGCCTCTGCGTACGTGAGGCCCTGCAGGTCGCCGAGGTGCCGCTCGCGCAGCCCCGCGTGCGTCTGCACCGCCACGCCGAGCGCGGCCGCGATCGGCTCCGCCGTCTCCACCGCGCGGCGCAGGTCGGAGCTCCACACCGCGTCGACGCCGCCGGCGAAGCGCCGCGCGAGCTCCGCGGCGACCACGCCGGCCTGGCCCCGCCCGAGCGCGTTCAGCGGCGGCCCGGGCGCCTGCTGGCCCTGCAGGCGGCGCTCGACGTTCCAGTCGGTCTCGCCGTGCCGCACCAGCACCAGCTCCGCGACGGCCGCCCCCGCGCGCATCGCGGCCGCCGCCTTGCGCGCGCGCTGCGGCAGGTGGCGGTCGGCGGTTGCCGCGGCGTCGCCCCCTCGCGCATTTCGCGGCCTGCGCGCGCGCACCTGCTCGTCCTGCGCCGCGCGCCGCTGGGCGCGGCCCGTGGGCGGCGCGGCGGACGCCAGCGCTGCTCTGGCGGCGCTGCTGCGGCGCGGCTGCGGCGCGGCGGCGCTGCTGCGCGCGGGGCGCTGCTGCGGCAGAGCGGGGAGCGAAAGGGAAGGGCGGGCGCGCTGTGGCCGGGCGCGCCGACGGCAGGAGGCCTCGGCGCGCACGCGGCGGCGGGGAGCGGCGGTGCAGGGCCCGCGCCGTCGTGCCGCGTCGCGGCGCCGCCCCCGGCGCAGCCGCTCTGTGTTCGCCGCAGTGTGCCTCCGGCCTGCACGCGCGCCGCGAACGCCCGAGGCGCGGCGCCAGGGTTGTCTCGCTGCAGAGGCAGCCGCGGCGAACGCCGCTGCCCGTGCGCACGCCGCCGCCTCGCCAGCTGCCAGCCATGCTGCGCCTCAGCCTGGTGACGGCAGCGGCCCTGCGTGGCGGCGGCGCCGCGCCCGGCGCCGGCGCGGCCGCCGCGCGGCTGCTGCGCTCGAGCGCGGCTGCTGCGTCCGACGGCCCGACCACGGCCACGCCGCCGCCCGACACGGCGCGCGGCGCGACGGCCGACCTGGCCGACGTATTCTGCCCCGAGCCCGTGGACGAGGTGTCGCAGCGAAAGGTGCAGATAATGGAGCCGGGCGTGTTCAAGTGAGCGCGCGCGGCGAGCGTTGCCGCGCGGCGCGTGCAGCTGCGGCGCGCCGACGTGCGCGCGCGCGCGTGCGCGCGGCGCAGGGACCTGGGCGGCAAGCTGCGCTTCAGCGGGCAGGTCTCGACGGTCAAGGTGCGCGCGCGCGCGCCAGACGCCGGGCGCGGCTGCTCGCCGCGCCGCGCTGCCGGCGACGCGGCACTGACCAGAGCTGCCCGTGGGCCGCGGCGCCGCAGTGCTTTGAGAACAACCCGCTCGTGCGCAAGGTGCGGCGCGGCGGTGCGCACGCGCCCGGGCGGCCGCGGCGCGCGGCGCGGCCGCGGCGCGCGGCGCGCCGACGCGCCGACGCGCCGACGCGCCCACGCCGCGCCGGGCGCGCGCGCGCACGGCCAGGCGTTTGAGCAGCCGGGCAACGGGCGCGTGCTGGTCGTGGACGGCGGCGGCAGCCGGCGCTGCGCGCTGCTGGGGGACAACATCGCGGCCATGGCGGTGCAGAACGGCTGGAGCGTGAGGCGCCGCGCCGCGCTGCCGACGCCGCCACGGGCCCGGGCCGTGCTGCGCGCGTGCGCGCCGCCCGCGCCGCGCGCGCCCCCCAGCCCGCCCCGCCCCGCCGCGCGCGCATGGGGGCGCAGGGGGCCATCATCAACGGCTGCATCCGCGACAGCGCCGACATCGGGCGCATGGCGCTGGGTGTCAAGGCGCTGGGCACGCACCCGCTCAAGAGCAGCAAGCGCGACGCGGGGCTCGCCGACGTGCCGGTCACCGTCGGCGGCGTGACGGTCTGCCCCGGCGACTGGGTCTACGCCGACGGCGACGGCATCCTGGTGTCCAAGGAGCCGCTCAGCCTATGAGGCCGACGACGCTGAGCGGGGGCGAGCGCTGGCGGGAGAGAGGGGAGCGAGAGCGGTGGCTGGGGTGTGGGTGTGGTGTGTGGGGGCGGACTCTGATGTTACAGCGGCTGTAGTAATACAAAACAGCTCAGCCTGCCGCGGCCGCGGAATGCAGCAGCCGCACGCGATGCACGGCTGCTCTTCTGGTACATGCGAGCGCAGGGCGGCCGGTGCGCCTGTCCCAACACGCCATGCCCCCCCCCCCCTGACGCTATCGGGCGCTCGCGAGCCAGGCGCCGGCGCCGTCGCTGTCGCCGCCGACCGGCGAGCCCGGCGCCTCCAGGGCCGCCAGCTCGCCCGTCGTGCTGCCGGCGCGCGAGGGCAGCGCGCTGCTGCCTCCACACGGCGTGTTCGCGCCCGACAGCCCGCACTCGGGGATATCTGGCAGCCCGGGCGGCGCGGCGACGGGCGGGAACCTGCGCGCGCAGCCCGGGCGCGCGCGTGTGAGCTCGCAGCTCACGTGTGTGCAACTGCGTTCTGCGCCGACGGCTGCGCTGTGCGGCGCGGCCCCGGCGGCGCCGCGCTGGCCTGCGCCCCCCGGCCCCGCGCGCGCCGCGCACCGGAAGCAGGGCGCCACGAGGTTGAGGTGCCCCGCCGGCTCCAGGCGGCCCTCGGAGTAGAGCTGCTGCTGCGCGGGCCAGCCCTCGGGCGCGCCGACGTACTGCGGGCGCGCCGCGCGCCGCAGGCGGCGCGCCTTGGCCCGCCGCGTCATCGCCCGCAGGTTGAACGTGCGGCTGATGAGGCCGCCGCCGTCGCCGCCGCTCCCGCCGCCGCCATCGTCCGCGGGCGGGCCGGGCGCCAGCGCCGCGTAGTCGGCGCCGCCCTCGCCGTCGCGGCGCGCCGCCGCGCGGCCGAGCGCGACGATCACGCCCGCCGCGGCGACCGGCGCGGCGAGCGCCGGCAGGAGCAGCCAGGGCAGCGTCGACGCCGCGGCGCCCTCGTCGCCGGGCAGGGGGCCCAGGGTCGCGTCGGTCGCGGTCTGCGCCGCGAAGCGCAGCTCGCAGCCGCCCTCGAGCGACAGCACCGCCTGCTCGTCGGCGCGCACAAACTCGAGCGTCGCGCGCAGCGCGCGCAGCGCGCCGCTCGGGAGCGCGGGCAGCACGAGGGTGCCGTTGGTGGCCCGGTTGACGTCGCTCACAGTCGCGCTGAGCGCGAGCCCGCCGCAGCGGCGCCCCGCGCGGCGGGCGCCGCTGCGCGGCCACGCCTTCACGTGGCAGCGCCGCACGCGCATGCCGAGCGACGCCATGCACCCCAGGTCCACCACGACCGACGCGGCAGCGCAGTCGGGCGACGCGCCCGCGAGCACTAGCAGCGCGTCGCCTGCGCGCGCGGTCGAGTCGGCGCGCGGCGGGCGTCGCGGTGGCGGCGGCGCGACGGACGGCCGGCGGCGCTGCCGGCGCCCACAGTTGGCTCGCTCGCGCACCTTGGGCGCAGTCGAAGCCGGTGTAGGCCTGAGCGCCGGCGAGCAGCAGCGCCCACGCCGCCGCGAGCAGCAGCCCTGCTGGGGCTCCTGCTGGGCTCCGCCGCCGCGGGCGGGCCATTCCCCCACGCTGGCAGCCTCCGGGCGGGCGGCACGGCCCAGATTCGGCGGCTGCGACCGCGGGGCAGACCTCGCCCGCCCTGCTCCCGCGCGGCCCGAGCCGCCCCGCCCGGGCGTCCCAGGCGGCCGGGGGCGCGACGGGCACGCGTCCGCTTTGGGGCGGGGGGCACGGCAGGCCGCCTGACGCGGCTGGCTCGGTGGTGCGCTGGAGGGCGGCTTGGCGCCCGGGCGCGCCAGGACCGCGGCTGTGCGGTCTCCTGAGCGGGTGATGTCGGAAGCGGGCAGCGTGCGCAGCAGCGTCGCTGCGGCGCGGCGGTTCCGACGCGCCGACCGTGACGCAACGCACGTTGCCCTCGCTCGCTCAAACTCCTGCTGCGATCACGCAAGCCGCTCACCGCCGACCACCACCGCCCTCGTCAACTCGCACCGCGCGCATGCGCGCTCGGGCTGCGCGCCGACAACGCCGAGCGCGCACGCTGGCGTGCGCGCGCGCCGCCAAGATTGGGTTCTCCTCACGCCAAGGGGGCACACAAACACAAGCTCCGCGCCCACGCGCGCGACGGCGGCGGCGCGCAGCGCCTGCTGCTGCAGGCCGCGCGCGCGCGCGCGCGCGCGCGCCGTCGCCGGCGCGCTCACGCGGCCGCGCCGCCCGCGACGGCGCTGCGCTTGGCCTTGATGTCCTTGACGGCCGCCTTGATCGCGTCCTCGGCGAGCATGGAGCAGTGCAGCTTCACGGGCGGGAGGCTGAGGTGCTTCGCGATGTCGCTGTTCTTGATGCTCCCGACGTCGTCCAGGCTCTTGCCCTTGACCCACTCCGTCGCGACGCTGCTCGACGCAATCGCGGAGCCGCAGCCAAAGGTCTTGAAGCAAGAGTCCACGATGTTGCCCTCCTCGTCCACGCGGATCTGCAGCTTCATCACGTCGCCGCACGCCGGCGCGCCGACCAGGCCCGTGCCGACTGCGCGCGCAGGGGAGGGCGAGGGGAGCAGGCGGCGGCGGCGGCAGCGGCGCGCGTCGGCCGGGGCTGCCGCTCGCGGCGCGCAGCATCGCGCGGCGCGGCGCGGCGGGCGTGCGGCGCCGGCGGCAGCAGCGGCAGCAGCGGCGGCGTTCGCTGCTGCCGGCGCCGCCCGCGCCGCGCCGCGCCGCCGCCGCCGCCGCGGCCCGGCCCGCCCTGCGAGCGCACCGTTGGGGTCGTTCTTGTCGAAGCTCCCCACGTTGCGGGGGCGCTCGTAGTGGTCGACCACGTTCTTGTGGTAGCCCCGCCCGCCCAGGGCGAGCGCCGCGGCGCCCAGGGCGCCCGTCGGGACGGCCTGGGCCAGCGCCGCGAGGCCGGTAGCCGCCGCGCGGGCCAGCATGGCGCGCCGGGGCGTGCGGGGGATGGCGGAGTGAGCTGTTGGCGTGCGCTCGCAGGCCGGGGCGCTCTGGGGCAACGAGGGGACGTGTGGGCACGAGAACTCTGGCGCGGCGGGGCGTGGGCGGCGTGCCCGCCGCGCGGGCCAGGCCGCGCGGGTCGCTCGAGCCCTCGCGGTGCAGCAGCGCGGCCCTGGAGGCCCTGGACCGCGCATGTGGGCCGGCCTAGCGGCACGGTGGCAGCACACGCACCCACGACGCCACCGCGCGCAGCCAGCCACGCCCCCGGCAGCCGCTCGCAGGAGGCGGGTCGATTCGAGAGGGCTTGCTGCTGCTGCTGCTCCTCCAGGCCTCCAGGCTCGCGCAGCTCGCGGGTGCGTGGCCCCGCTCCGCTTCTCGCACCGAACGCAGCGGCGCCGCCGCGGCAGGCGCGCCCGGCGCGGCGGGAGGGGCCATCACAGCAGCGCGCGCGCCCTCCCAGCCCGCCGGGGCCGCGCGCCGCGGCCGGCCGCCGCCCCCGAGCTCGCGGAGGGCCGCGCGAGCGATCCGGGGGCCGAGCGACGCGACGCGGCGCGGCAACCACCGCCGCGGTTGGCGGCCGCCGCTGCCTGCCTGGCGCTCGCGGCCTCACGGCGCCGCGGCGCCGCCCGTGCCCGCGGCCGCGCAGGCGCCGCCGCCGCACCCCCTCGCGCGAGTGCCGCCGTCCAGCCAAGATTCGGGCGTCGGTCGCCGCGTGGTCGTCCGCCGCGAGCGCCGCAGCAGCGATGGCCCTCGAAAAGCTCTCCACGCGCGTCGCCATCATCGGCTCCGGCCCCGCCGCGCACACGGCGGCCATCTACTGCGCGCGCGCGGAGCTCGCGCCCGTCGTGTTTGAGGGCTGGCTCGCCAACGGCATCGCGGCGGGCGGCCAGCTCACGACGACGACCGACGTGCGCGCCCGCGCGCCGCGCCGCGCCGCGCCGGCCGGCGGCGCACGGCCGCCGCCTCACGGGCCGCCGCCCCGCGCCACCGCCGCCCCGCTCGCCCCCGCGCGCCGCCGCCCCGCCGCGCGCTGCGGGCGGGCAGGTCGAGAACTTTCCCGGCTTCCCCGACGGCATCATGGGCCCCGAGCTCTGCAACAAGTTCCGCGAGCAGAGCGCGCGCTTCGGGACGCGCATCTTCACCGAGACGGTCGACCGCGTCGACCTCTCGCGCCGCCCGTTCAAGCTGTGGACGGACGAGAAGGAGGTGACCGCGCAGACGGTCATCGTCGCGACGGGCGCGGTCGCGAAGCGCCTGCCGTTCAAGGGCAGCGACGAGGGCGAGGGCGGGTACTGGAACCGCGGCATCAGCGCGTGCGCCGTGTGCGACGGCGCGGCGCCGATCTTCCGCGGCAAGCCCATCGCCGTCATCGGCGGCGGCGACAGCGCGTGCGAGGAGGCGATGTTCCTCACCAAGTACGGCAGCACGGTCTTCCTCATCCACAGGCGCAACGAGCTGCGCGCGAGCAAGATCATGGCCAAGCGCGCGATGGAGCACCCCAAGATCACGGCGAGCACCCGCCCCGGCGGGGGGGGGGGGGGGGGGGACGTGGCGGCGCGGCAGGGCGGGGGATGCGCGCGGCGGCGGTGTGCGGGCGCGCGCGCGCGCACGCGCGCACGCGCGCCCACCGCGCGCCGCGCCGTGCGCGCCGCGCCGCGCGCAGATGGTGTGGGACAGCGTGGTGACCGAGGCGTACGGCAACGAGACGGGCAAGCTGCTGGGCGGCGTGAAGGTCTCCAACGTCAAGACGGGCGCCGTCACCGACCTGCCGGTCGCGGGGCTGTTCTTCGCGATCGGGCACGAGCCCGCGACCAAGTTCCTGGGCGGGCAGCTCGCGCTCGACGCCGCGGGCTACGTGGTCACCGCGCCCGACTCCACCGCGACGAGCGTGCCGGGCGTGTTTGCGGCGGGCGACGTGCAGGACGCCAAGTGGCGCCAGGCCATCACCGCCGCCGGCAGCGGTGCGCGCGCGCGCGCCCCGGCTGCTCGGCCGCAGCGCGCCCGGCCGCGCGCCCGGCCGCGCGCCCGCGCCGCCGCCGACGCCGCACGCTGCGCGCAGGCTGCATGGCCGCGCTCGAGGCGGAGCGCTACCTGGAGGCCGAGGGCGAGGTGGAGGAGGCCGGCGCGGCCAGCCCCGCCGCCAACGGCACGCCCGCGCCCGCCGAGGCCAAGCCCGAGCTGGTCGCCGCCTGAACCGACGCGGCGCCGTGCCGCGCGAGGCTGTGACCGCGCCGCGACCCGCCGCGAGGCGGGGCGGCGCGCGAGAGAGAGGGTGTGCGCTGTGTGCTGCGTGTGGCGCCTGACCGCGCCGCGGGTAATCACCCGCGCTGCCGCTTGCCCTGCCGCTCGCGCAGCGGTGGTCACCCCCTAAGCCCTGGCCAGCGCCGAGCTTGCCCAACGGGGAGCCACCCGGCCGTCCTCCCCGACGCGACCGCCCGCGCGCCGTGCACTCGCTCCTGCCGCACGGACGGCCGCTTGCGGCGCGCATCCATCGCACCACCGCGCTCGTCCGCGCTTCCGACGCCTCTGCTGCAGCGGCGCCCGTGACATCCACCCCTTGCGCGCGTGAAGCCGGCCGCCATGGGCAAGGAGGACAAGTGCGCGCGCGCTGGCAGGCGGCGGCAGCAGCAGCGCCGCCCGGGCGGCGGCCGCGGCCGCCGCGCGCTGCACAGGCCCCAGCGGGCCGCACGGGCGCGCGCCGCGATGCCACGCCACGCCAGAAACACGTCGGGGGAAGCGCAGCCGCAGGCCGCCAGCGCAGCCGGCAGCCGCCGCCGCTGAGCGCGCACGCCTGCCCGCGCCGCTGCAGGCAGAAGAAGCGCAAGGAGAAGGGCGAGCGGGAGGAGGGCGGCCAGGGCGGCGAGAAGAAGCAGAAGAAGAAGCACAAGGAGCACAAGAAGGACAAGGAGCGCCAGCCGGCGCCGCAGAGCCCGGCGGCGGCCAAGAGCCCGGCCGCGGCCAAGAGCCCGGCCGCGGCCAAGAACCCGGCCGCGGCGGCCGCCGCCGCCGCCGCGCTCGCGCGCGCCGCGGCCGCGGCGGCACCGGGCCAGGCGGCGCTGGAGGTGCCGCCGCTGCCGGAGTTCCTGGCCGGGGGCGGGCTGGCGCCGCTCGCGCTCGAGGCGGCGCTCGACGTCGGCGCTGCGGCGGCGGGGGACGAGGAGGTGTGGGTGCTGCGCCTGCCGCCCGGGGTGAGTGCCGGCGCGGGCGCCGGGGCGGCGGCCGCGGCGGCGGCAGGGCGGCGGCGCGCTGGGACGGCGCGTGCCGAGCGCCCGCCCGCCCGCGCGCAGGTGCGGCTGGACGCGCTGCACGGCACCACGCTGCACATGCCCTGCGAGCCGCCCGCGGCCGACCCGGCGGCTGAGGGCGCGCAGCACGCGGCCGCCACGCCGCTGGGCCACCTGGCGCTCGCGGCCAGCGAGCGTGAGCGGCGCGCAGCGCGCCGCTGGCGGCCGCGCGCGGCGGTCGCGGCCCGCCGCGCGGCGCCCCCGCCCACGCCCCCGCCCTGCCCGCCACCGCGGCCCGCAGGCGGCAGCGCGGCGCCGTACCGCGAGCTGCTGTCGGAGGACGCCGCTGTGGCGCGGCGCCTGCGCGTCGCGGCGCCCGCCCGCGGCGGCGCGCTGCGCCTGCTGCGCGTGGCGCGGCTCGTGGGCGTGGGCGAGGACTGCGTCACGCTCAACGCCGCGCGCCTGGCGCAGGCGGTCGAGCAGGGCGTGCCCGCGTGGGGCGCGCAGGACGGCTGGGACGGCGTCACGCCGCCGCGGCAGCACCGCACGCGCGTCGCGGGCTGGGAGGTGCTCGGCGGCAAGCGCCCGGGCGGCGGCGCGGCCGCGGCGGCGCGGCGCAAGCGCGCGCGCGCCGGCGGCAGCGCGAGCGGCAGCGATGCCGACGACGGCGGCGCGGGCGCCGGCGGCGACGCGAGCAGCGGCGGCGAGAGCGAGGAGGAGTTTGATGAGGTCGTGTTTGCCAGCAAGGCCGGCGCCGCGCCGGGCGCGGCCCGCGTCGACTGGGACGCGCGCTGGTACACCGCCGCTGAGGGTGGCGGCGTGGAGGCGCTCGGCGGCGGGCAGGACCTGGACGTCGAGGCGGTGCGCGCCGCGGCGGCGCCGCCGCCGGCGCGCAGCGCGGGGCGGCGCGCAGCGCGCGCCCCGCCGCCGCGCGGCCGCCGGCCCACCCAGGCCCGCCCCGCCCCGCCCCGCGCCGCCCCGCAGTTCCTCAACAGCCTGCCCGTGCGGGCGGACGTCAAGGCGGCCCAGGAGGCGGCCGCCGCGCGGCAGCCGGCGGGCAAGCAGGGCGCCAAGAAGAAGGCGGCGACGGCCGCGCCCAGCAGCGACAGCGACTCCGACAGCGATTCCGGCAGCGACAGCGGCAGCGACAGCGACACCCGGGAGCGCAAGGCGGGCGGCAGCTCCGACGAGCCCAGCCCCGAGCCGAGCCCGGACGCCGAGGCGGCGGCCGCCGCCGCGCTGGCCGCCGCGGGCGCGCTGCCGCGGCCGTTTGCGGAGCTCATGCGCCTCCCGCCCCGCCTGAGCGCCCTGCTGGAGCGCCTGACCGGCGCCAACCCCGGGCTCGCGGCACGCATGCGCAACCTCGCGCTGCGCGCGCTCGTGGACTGGGGCGACGTGTGCGGCCAGGTGCGGCGCCGCCGCGCACGGGGGCGGCCGCCGCCGGCGGCCCGGACCCCGCGCCGCGCTGCCGCCTACGTGTCCCCCCTCCACCCTTCTCCCTCTCTCTCTCACACGCGTGGCCTGCGTGGCCCCGCTGCCCCGCGCAGATCGACATGGCCGCCGTGCCCGACCAGGACGTCGAGACGCTGCTGGGCCTCCTCGCCGACGCCGACGGCAGCCGCCTGCGCGCCAGCGCGGCGCAGCGCGCGCAGGTCGCGCGCCTGCTGCTGCCCGCGGGCGGGCCCGCGCCGCGACCGCGCTTCACCCAAGTGGACCAGGGGTGCGCGAGCAGCGGCGGGGAGCGCGGCGGGCGCGACCCGGCGCGGCGCGGCGCGGCGCGGCGCGGCGCGGCGCGGCGCGGCGCGGCGGGCGCGGCGTGGCGGCCAAACCGCCGCGGCTGCCCCCCCCCCTCCCCCCCCCTCGCCCCGCAGGTACGCGCCGTACCAGCCCGGCGACGCGCCGCCCGTGCTGCCGGCGCACAGCACGGCGTGGGACGCGGGCGACGCCGACCTCGCCGCGCTGCTGGTGGGCGAGCGCGGCGCGGGGCAGCTCGCGCGCTTTGTGGACACGCACGAGCTGCGCGCCAAGGGCTTTGAGTGGGACTCCGACGTCGACAGCGAGCCGCCGTCGGAGGCGGGCGGGGCGTGAGATCGACGCTTGCCAACTGCCCGGCGGGCGGCAACCTCGACTGCACGCCGCACGGCACACCCGCGCGCCAGGGCTCGCGCAGCCGTGAACCGCGCCAGCTGCGCCCTGCCTCGTCCGCCCGTGCAGCCTCCCGTGCCCGTCACTCTCTTCGCCCCGCCACGCCAGCTCGCTACCCCGCTGCGCGGCCGTTGTTGCCGCCGCCGCTGCTGCCGGTGCCGCCGCTGCTGCGCCGCATGGCTGTGCATGTGCGCCGCCTGGCGCCTCACGATCTCCCCGACGTGCTGGTGCGCTCGAGCTGGGCGGCCTGAGCTAGCGCTGCTAGCTCAGCGCAGACGCCGCGCTCGCCGCTCGCCGAGCCGCCGCGCCGCCGCTGCCGCCCCCGCTGCCGCCGGCGCGACTCCAGCGGCTGCACAAGTTCGCCACCAGCGACGGGCGCCCCGTGTTTGCGCAGTACGGCGGCGACGCGGCGGCGGTGCTCGAGGCGGCGGCGGCCGGCCGAGACGAGTGCGTGCGGCGCCGCCCCGCGCCCGCGCCCGCGCCTCGCCGCCCGCCGCCGCCGAGCCTGCCCACCGCCGCCCCCGGCGCCCGCAGCGCGTTTGGCGTCGCGGCACTCGCGGACGACGCCGAGGAGCCGGGGGAGGCGCCCGAGGTCGTGGGCGCCGCGACGGGGCAGCTCGCGGGCGGCGCGGGCGGCGAGCGCGAGCTGGTGCTGCTGACGCTCGTGGTGCGGGCCGACGCGCGGCAGCGCGGCGTGGGGCGAGCGCTGCTGGACGCCCTGGTGCGCGAAGCGGGGTGAGCGGCGCCGCTGGTGCTGGTGCTGGATCCCAACTCTGGACGGCGCGTGGGGTCCCCCGCCTGGGGCGCGCACGCTCAGCGCGCTCGCCGCCTGTCCCGTGCGCAGGAGCGTGTGCCGCGTGGTCACGGACGTGTCGGTGGGCAACGCGCAGGCGTGGCGCTTCTTTGGCGCCGCTGGTTTTGTTCGCGGCGCCACCAGCGGCGGCACGGCCGAGGCGGTGCTGGCACTCGGGCAGGCTGGCGGCGCACGTGCTGCCACCCGAGGCGGCGCCCCGCCGCCCCCGGCGGCGGCACCGGCGACCGCTGCAGGGCGGCCGCCAGGCTGTGGCGCCGCTGGCGGCGGCAGCCGCAGCAGCAGGCGGCCCGCCCGAGGGCCGGCAGGCCTGCCGCGCGTGCACTGCGCGGCGGCCGCAGCGAGGGCAGCTGCGGGTGCGGCCGCGCGGCGGCGGGGCGGCCGGCCGGCGCTGCGGCTGGGGCTGCGGTGAGCGAGGCTGCCTGCCTCGTCGCGGCTTGCGTCGCCGCTGCTGCATCCCGCGCTCTCCTGCTGGTGTTGGCCTGCAGCTCAGGGCGCTGCGGAGCTCGCTTGCTGCAACGCACGCCCGCCCGCGAGCTGCGGCGGCGCGCCCCGACAGCTCTGGGGCAGCCTCCTGGTGGCGCCACCGTCGCCTGCGCAGAGGCGCTGAGGTCAGCTGAGCAGCCCGCCGCCCGCGCTGACCACGGGCGGCGCGCAGCAGCCAGCCCGGCGGCCGCCGCTGCGGCAGGGGCTGCCGGGCACGCGTCTGTCCGCAGCGGCGACGCGTGGGCGGCATCTGCGCGGCACAGCCGCCGGCAGCGAGGCCAGAGATATAAAGAAGCCGTCCTCGGCCGCGCGGGCGTCGGTAGCGACGGTCGCCTTGTGAGGCAACTGCGGGGCGTGGGAAGGTGCTTTGTCGCCCCGCGCGCGGGCCTCGAGCTTGCTGTTCGTGTGTGCGCCAGCGCTGGCGAAATGGCCTGTATAAAGTCTGACGATTTTTCCCGCTCCGCCTTGCCCCGCCCGCCCACCCGCACTCGCGCACGTTGGGAGGCCCTCATCAGGCCAGCCGCACCCGCATCCTCCCCGTCCTGGGGCTGCTGTCCGGGAGCCTCGGTGCGGAGTGCTGCGCTGGCGCGACGCTGCGCAGGGTGCGACGCTGCGCCGCGAGAGCGTGCCTGCCGGCACCCCGTGTTCGCTGCGCTGCCGCTCGGGCGCAGGCGGGGCCCTGGGGAGACGCCGGGCGGTGCCGGGCCGGGGCGACCTTGCCGCCCGCCACCGCCCGCAGGAGCCGCCATGGCCTTCGCGATCGCCCTAAGCGTGATGATCGGCCTGTCCGCGTCGGCCTGTGCCGGCGCCGTGTCGGTCTTCACGGAGATCAAGCCCGGTGCCGCCGCCGCGTCCGCCGGCGTGGCCTCCGCGCTCATCCTCCCGCCCGACCTGGAGCCCCCGCGCCGCGCGGGTGGCGCGGCTACCGCCTCCTCGAGCGGTGCGACCGAGCGGCACGCGCGACGCGCTGCGAGCGGCGCCGGGCTGCGCAGCAGCGCAGCCGGTGACGCCCTGCAAACGCGCGACGCAGGCTCGCCGTGGCCCGTCAAGTTGGTGCGTGTGGACGTCGACGCGCTGTCGGGCCTGCCCGCGTCCGTAACGCTGCTGCTGCCCAACGTGGAGGGCCCCGTCGAGGCGGTCCGCCGCTCCGACGTCCCGGCGCCCGCCCACATGTGGCTGGGCGAGCTGAAGGGCTTGGCGCCGCCCGAGAGCTTTGTGGCGCTCATGTTTGACGCCGACAGCCCAACCGTGCACGGCTCCGTGCAGTTTGTCGACCACGGCGCGACGCCCGCCGCGTGGCGCCACTTCCTGGTGCGGGGCGGGTCTCCGCGCGGCGCGGGCCGCGCCCGCGCCGCTCCGCGACCCATGCGCCGCTCACGCGCCCCGCTCACGCGCTGCCGCCCCCGCCGTTACGCGCCGCGCCGCCCCGCGCCGCGCAGATCGCGCCCGCCAAGTGGCGCGCCGGCGGCGGCGAGGCGTCCGCCGCCGCGGCGGCCGGCGGGCGCGCCGCGACGATGGTGGTGGAGCACCTCGGCACGCCCGACCGCCCCCACGCCTCTCCCCCGCCGCTCCAGGCCGCCGTGGCCGCGCACGTCAAGCCCTCCAAGCGCGCGCCCCCGAAGGCCGCCACCGCCGTGCGCCCCACGCGCCGCGGGCAGGCGCACGCAGGCCCCGCGCCGACCGGCCGCACCGCGATCAGGGCGCCCGGCGCGGCGCCGCGCGCCGCCGCCGCGCCGGCGGTCAAGCCCCTGCGCGTCGCGGCGCCCGCGCGCGGGTCGTCGGGCGCGCGGCGGCTGTTGGACGACGGCCCGACCGAGATCACGCTGCTGCTGGTCTTCACCGAGGCCGCCGCGGACGCGGCCAACGGCGAGGAGGAGCTCGCGCGCCAGTCGGACGCGGCGGTGGGGCTGATGAACAAAGCGCTGGCCGACTCGGGCGTCAACGTGGCCGTGCGCACGGTGGGCTTCCGCAAGGTCTTCTACACCGAGCCCAACGTCACGGCGGGGTCCCTGTCCAGCGCGAACCAGGTGTCGGAGGACCTCGAGAGCGGCAAGATCCCGGGCGTGTTTGAGTGGCGCGACGAGGTGCGGCCGGCACAGTGCGCGCAGCCACGCGCGCGCCGCCGCCGCCGCCGCGGCGCGCGCGCCGCCGCCGCGCCCGGCGCGCGCGCCGCCGTCGCGCCCGACGCGCCGCGCGCCCCGCAGCTCGGCGCCGACCTGGTGGCCCTGCTGAACGGCGACAACACGGTGTGCGGCATAGCCAACGCGCCCGGCAACTACGCGGCGCCCGAGGACTACTGGGGCTATTTCGCAGTCATGCGCGGGTGCTTCTATGGCGCCACGCTCGCGCACGAGGCCGGCCACGTGGCGGGGTGCAACCACGACCACGACATCGACTGGGAGTCCCGCCGCACCTACATGGATGAGTACGCGTTTGGCTACAAGTGGTGAGCGAGCAGGGGCGCACACGCGCGCCGCGCTGCTGCATGCCGGAGCGGCGCGTGCTGAGCGCGCGCTCGCGCCCCCCGCGTGCCGCGCCGCGCCGCGCCGCAGGTGCGACCCGGAGGCGCCGTTTTACACGATCATGAGGTGCGGCGGCGCGCGAGGGCCCCGGGGGAGGGAGGGGCCGCCCCGCGCTGGGCCGGCGGGGCCGCGGGGCGCAGACACGGCGCGCCCAAACCGGCCGCCTGCCGCCCCCGCCCGCCCCCGCCCGCCCCGCCCGCCCCCGCCCGCGCTCGCCCCTGCCCGCGGCGTGCGCGCAGCTACGGCAACTGCGACGTTGAGCAGCCGCCGACGCTGGCCAACCTCTACTCGTCCCCCGACGTCACCTACCGCGGCGAGCCCGCAGGCGACGCGGCAACGGCGCACTGCGCCCGCCGTTTTGCCGAGTCGGCTGAGCGCATGGCGGCGTACCGGGGTGAGCCCGGCGCGACGCCACCCGACGACGGCTGCAAGGCCGGCAAGAAGCGCTGCGGCACGCGGTGCATCAACGACGACGACTGCTGCGCGGACCCCGACGACTGCCCGCTCGGGCAGGCGTGCAACGCGACGAGCCGCCAGTGCGGCAACCTCTGCGAGTGAGCCGGGGCGCGGGGCGCCCGGGCCCAGGCGCCAGCGCGCGCGGGACCGCGGGGCGACCGCCGCCGCCGCCGCCGCCGCACGAGCGCGCCCTGCCGGCCTGCCGCCCGGCCGCTCGCAGCGACGACTCAAAGTACTGCCTGGAGGGCGGGGAGGCGTTCTGCGTGGCCCGGGACACCTGCTGCATCTCCAGCTCATCCGACTGCCCGAGTCCCTTCCGCTGCGCAAAGTCGGGCGAGGCCTGCGAGTGCGCGGGCACCGAGGAAGAGTGCCGCGGCTGCCCCGATAACTTCAAGGCCTGCGGCAACACCTGGTGCGGGGCGGCGCGGCGGCGCGACACACGGCCGAAGCTGCGGGGCTCGGCGCGTGCCCCCCCCCCCCATCACCCCCTGCTCTGCCGCCACCGCGCAGCATTGAAGAGGCCAGCTGCTGCACCGAGCCTGACAGCTGCCCGGCCGACAGCTACTGCGACGGTGATGGCAGCAGCGGGTGCCAGCCCCTGTGCGAAGAGGGCTCCCGCCTGTGCGCCGACGACAACGGTGCGCAGCCGCGCAGCAGCGCGCCTGCGCCGCGCGCGCTGGCATTGCGTGCGCGCGCGCCGTGCCGCTGCGCAGCAGGCGCTCAGCGCGCCCCCGGGTGCGCAGAGTCTTGGTGCGTCCCGGACGGCTCCTGCTGCCCGCTGGAGGGCTACAATGAGTGCAGCACCGACAACGGGTTTGCCTGGTGCGCGGGCACGCCGCGCCGCCAGGCTGGGCAGCACAGGCGCGCCAGCGACGCCGCCACGCCCCGCCGCGCGGCGCGCCGCCCACCCCGCACGCGCGCCCGCCGCCCCCGCCGGCGCCCCGCAGCCCCGCCTTTGATAACAGGGACGCCGAGGGCGTGCCCCAGCCCAGCTACTGCACCTGCTCAGCCGACCCCGCCACCCCCGAGGCGTGCTGCAGCGACGGCACGACCTACTGCAGCGGTGCGGCGCGCGCGCCCCGCGCCCTCAGCCCCCCCCCCCCCCCAGCGCGGCGGCGTCACGCGCGGGGTGGCGCCGCGTGCCGCAGGGCAGTGCATCCCCGAGGGCACCTGCTGCGACTCGCCCGACACCTGTGGATACGGTGCCTACTGTCTTGAGCCCGGCGGGACCTGCGAGCGGCCGTGCGAGTCCGAGGGCTGGAAGTGGTGCGAGGGCGCCTGCTACGACCCCAACTATGACGGGCTCCACATCTGCTGCCTGTCAAACCCCGAAGGGACGGGCTGCCCCGACAGCCTGCCCGTGTGCCAGGGCGACTATACGGCGTGCGTGCGGCCTGACCGGAGCTAGCAGCTCTGCGCGGCCCCACGCAGCCCCGGGCGGCGCCACACGCGCGGCCCCGCGCCGCCGCCGCGCAGGTGCACCTGCCCCGACGGCACCAAGCCCTGCAACGACGAGTGCATCCCGGAGAACCAGTGCTGCGACGACGGCGACTGCACCAAGGGCGGCGCGACAAAGTGCGTGAAGAAGAAGGGCAAGGCGGGCGGCAAGTGCGGCTGCCCCCGCGCCAACCAGAAGCTCTGCCGCAACCGCTGCATCCCCAAGACCAAGACCTGCGCGGGGCAGCTCCCCGGCAGGTGAACTGTGATCTCAGATTGGTTGTTTCACAATCCCAGATGGCTGTTCGTTTCATGCGGTGCGCTGTCTGTCGGGGGCGTGACCCAGCCGCGGCGGGCAATTTTTCTTCCCGGCGCGGCCGCCGCGCCATGCGGGGCCCGCCGGCGGCTGCTCTCTCCTGTGCGCTGGCGGCGCGCGAACGAGCTCGTCAGCGTGTGTGGCGCATGCTCTCTGTTCAGCTCCCAACTCTCGCCGGGGTCTCCCAACGCAGATCCGTGTCACACGCGCGCGTCACGCACATGCATGTCTGTCGCAACTCTGTCCGGGCGGGTTGATCCGGGCCACCCAATCTCAAGGAAGGAAAAATCTCAAGGTTGGGGTTTCCTATCGTACATCTGTGTCGCACGCGTCGCGCTGCTGTGACTCATCCTCGGTTCAGGGCGGACGGGGCGGTGCTGCGCATGCATCAGGGGGCGCCTGACGGCGTGATCGGGCCGTCCTGCTTGTTTGGGGTTTGGAGCACGGAGCCGGTATGCGCCGACTGGGGGCTCGGGGCTGGGGCTGGTGCGACGTGGCGCGTCGGCCGCGTGCGCGAGGCGAGGCGCGTGAGGTGCGCCGGAGGGCTGACCAGACGGCGCAGCAGTCGAGTAGCGCCAGCAGCAGGCGGCGTATGATCAAATACCTGCTCTTGATGATGGTCTGCTGCTCCGATCCGTGTGTGGAGCCCGCTTGCAACCTGCCCACGCGCACACGCGACGCTGGGCAGCTCGGCGCGCTGGCCGCCCTCCCGCGCGGCGCCGCCGTCCCTGGCAGCTCCGGGATGAGCCTCCTGGTGGCGGCACGCCGGCCTGCGCTGCGCCCAGCGGCCGGCGGCGGAGCCCCGGGGGTGTGCAGCCGCCGCTGAGCAGCTCGCGAGCCAGCCCCGACGCCGCCGCCTGCAGGCCCCCGGAGCAGGCGTGGGTGCCGCGCCGCTCCGAGTCACCTGTACGCGACGTCTGAGAGCTGTGCTGGAGCTGCTGGGGGCGGGCCCGCGCTGGCAAGGTCGTCGAATCGGCGCGATGCTCCCCGAAGCCTCTCGATCGCGGTCCAGCGACCCACGCCGCGCCGCGGAGAGTTAGCTCACCGCACCTCCCGCCCCACGCTCCGCCCCGCTCTTGCGCCGCCCACCAACGCTGCCGCCGCTGCCGGCGCCGCTGCTGCCGGTGCCGCTGCTGCCCATGCTCGCCCTGGCGTGCGCCGGCGTGCCGCTGACCGCCCACAGTCATCACCTAGCCACGATGAGCCACAAGCGCAAGGCGGCGTCGCTGGAGGACGCCGCGTGGCTGCGGCCGGCGAAGCGCTTCGACGCTCTCGCAGCGCTGGTGCCGCCGCCGCCCGTGATCATCACCGAGGTGCAGGACGACGACGAGCAGCAGCAGGGCCAGCACGACGCCAGCATGGCAGCCGCCGTGGCCGAGCCAGCGGCCGGGCTGGCAGCAGCAGCAGCGGCAGCGCATGCGCCGGCGCATTCCGCGGCAGCGGCGGCGCAGCCGGCGGCGCCGCACAGCGTCGGCGGCGGCGGCGGCAGCGGTGGCAGCAGCGGTGGCAGCAGCAGCTGCACCGACATCGTGCTGTTCCGCCCGCAGCCAGCGCTGGACGCGACCGCCGCGGCGCTGGCGGCGGCGGCGCTGGCCAGCTCCATCGAGCTGGGCGCGGCGGCGCAGCCCAAGGCCCTGGCCGCGCTGCTGCGCAGCCTGACACCCCCGCAGCGGCGCAGCCTGCAGCAGGGGCTCTGGCAGGCGCTGCGCGATGAGTTGCACCTCACGGGGCTGCTGCCCAAGCTCCCGGCAGCCAGCGCCGACGGCGCCGCGGCGCCGCGCAACGGCTGCGTGGTGGAGGAGCTGCCGGAGGACGGCGGCGGCAGCCCCGCGCACGCGGGCGGCCCGGCGGGCAGCGGCGCCAGCGACGCCGACATGGCAGACATGGCCGATGCGGACGCGCCGCCAGACGGCGCGGCGCCTGCAGGCGGCGCGGCGCAGCAGCCGCCGCCGCAGCCGCAGCACCCGCCAGAGGAGGGCGCGTGCGACATGGAGTTTTGAGCTGCGACGGCGCGGCTGATCAGCCGCGCCTCTCTCATGAGGAGAGGCGCGCCGCGGCGCTGAGCTGGCCGCTGCCGCGTGGCCGCACCGTGCAGGCGTTGCGTTGCGCTTACAAAGCTGTAACTGCAGCCTCGCCGTCCCCGTCCGGCCCGCCCGCAGCAGGCCGCCGACGCCGCGGCGCCTGCTGGGCCCGTCCCCCCGCGCGCCGCGCCGCGCCGCGGCGGCGCGTCAGAAGCGGCGGATGTCCTTTGGCGGCCTGAAGTTGATGGGGTGCGTCTCCGGCGTCGCGGTGTCGTCCTCCTTCCACATCTTGATGGTCTTGTCCGCCTCGCACGTCACGAGGCGGCTGCCGCTGCCGTCAAAGGACAGCGCGTAGATGCCCGCCTCGCTGTCGAGGCTGCCCGGCTGCACGATCGTCTCGGCGGTCTGGAACGCGTTGCCGCTGCGCCAGTCCCAGAACCAGAGGCTGCCGTTGTCGCCGCCGCTGGCCATGACGCCGTCGGCGTTGATGGCCATGCTGTTGATGATCGCGCGCTGCTGCTGCAGCATGTTGTGCAGGAACTCGCCCTGACACCGCGGCGGGGGCGGGTGTGCGTGTGAGTGTGTGTGTGTGGGGGGGATCCCCGGCTCAGCCGCCGCCGCCGGCTGCGGGCGGCGCGCGGGCGGGCGCCGGCGCGCGCGGCGCGCGCGGCGCGCACGGCGGGGAGCTTGAACTTTTTGATGTTGTCCGCGCCGCCGCTCGCAAAGGTGTGCTCGCTCGGGTGCGCCGCGAGCGCGCGCACGCTCTTCTTGTGGTACGTGAGCGTCGCGGCCGTGGTGCCGCGGCGCAGGTCCCAGAGCCGGATCGTGGCGTCGTGGCTGCCGGTGATGACCTGGGGGTCTGTCGGCTGCGCGAGCACCGCGGCGACGGTGTTGGTGTGCCCGCTGAGCGCGTAGACCTGGGTCTTGGTGCGCATGTCCCACACGCGGCAGGTGCTGTCGCGGCCGCCGGTCATGATGAGGTCGAGCGTGGGGTGCAGCGCGAGGCAGTACACGCCGCTCAGGTGGCCGTGGTAGTTGCGGATCACCTGCGCGCGTGTGTGTGTGTGTGTGTGTGTGTGTGTGTGCGCGCGCGTGTGTGCGTGTGTTTGTGGGCAGCGGGTGTGGTGGCGTGAGGGCGTGGTGCGGGGCCGCAGGGCGCGCCGGGGCGGGCGCGCCCCGCGCACGCGCGCCGGCGCGCCGATCGCTGCGCGGGCCGCGCGGCGGCACCCCGGCAGCCAGCCCCGCCGCCGCGCCGCGCGCTCCCGGTCCCGCCGGCGGGCGGCCAGCGCGAGCGCACCTTGTTGTGCTCCAGGTCCCAGCACTTGACCTCCTTGTCGAGGGAGCAGGAGAACATGTAGGGGTGCCGCGCGCTCACGGCCAAGCCCGTCACCTGCGCGCGGCGCCGCGGCGCGGTCGGCGTGGCCGGCGGCGCCGCCGCGGCGCCTGGCACTGCCGCCGCTGCTGCAGCCGCTGCTGCCGCTGCTGCTGCCGCCGCCGCCGCCAGCGACCTCGGCTGGCTCGCGGTGCCGCCGCCCCGCCCCGCGCCCCGCGCCCCGCGCCCAGCGCGCCGCGCCTGCTCGATGTGCCCCGTGAGCGTGAGCTTGAGCTGGCCCGTGCCCGTGTCCCACAGCTTGATGGTGCGGTCGCCCGAGCCGGTCGCAAACCATTCGTTGCTGGGGTCAAACGCGATCGACCGCACCCACCTGCGCACCACGCGGCGCGCGGCGGCACGGCCGCGCGCGTCGGCGCACGCGCTGCCCGCCCGCGCGCACGCCGCCCCGCCCGCGCGTGCGCCGCCCGCGCGCGCGCCGCCCCGCTGGTGACCGCGCCGCCGCACCCGAGGTGCCCGCTGATGACGCGATAGAGCTTCCAGGGCGCGTGCCAGTCGGGGCGGGGCCACTTGCTCGCGAGCCGCCGCGAGACCGCCGCGCTGCCGGTGCCCTTGTCGGCGATGACCGCCATGATCGCCTTCTGACCCGCCGCCGGCGCGACGCCGCCGGGCGCGCCCACGCCGCCCTCCGGCGCGGTGCCGGTTGGCGCAAAGGGTATGAGCGCGCCGGCGCCCGCGCCCGCGCCGCCCGGCGCGGCGCCGCTGCCGCCGGCGGCTTGCCTGCGCGGGTCCGGCGCGGGCGCGGCGGCGTGCGGCGGTGCGGCAGGGCGGACGGTCGGAGAGGCGGGGGCGCGCGCGCCGCAGCCGCTGCCGCCGCGCCGCCGCCGCTGCTGCCGTCGCGCGCCGCGCACCGCGGCTCCACCGGGATGCTGTCTATGAGCTTTCCCAGCGCCGTTTTGGAGCCCGGCTTGGCCGCCGGCGCCGGTGCTGGCGGCTCGGCGCCGGGCGCCGCGCCCGCGCGCGCGCGGGCGGCGAGGGAGGCGGCATCGAAGTGCTGCGCCGCTGCGTACTCGTCCTTGATCTTGCAGGCCAGCTTGATGCGCTGGCTGTGGGGCGAGGCCGCAGCGGTGCGGGGACGGGCTCGGCACGGCGCGCGGGGGCCGGGGCGCGCGGCGGGGCGGCGCGGCAGCAGCGCATCCTGCCGCGCCCCCCAGCGCGCCGCCCCGCGCACCTCTCCGGGTCCAGGCCGGGCGCCGACAGCGCGTCGGTCGAGAAGAGCTCGTAGGTGCGCTTGGCGCTGTTGAGCGTGAGCATCTTCACCGTCTTGCCCTCGATCGGCACGTCGGCCGCCGCAGCGGCGGCCATGGCGCCTCCCCGCGCCCCCTCAGGCGCCGGCCTCGCTCATGCGCTGCTGGGACACCGGTGGGGGGCCTGCGTGGGGGCTGCAGGCCTGCGCGCCTCGAGCGCTCGCGGCGGCGAGCAGCGGTGCTCGGAGCAGCAGCGGCGGCGGGCGCGTGTGGGCCGCGGTGCCGGGTGGAGCAGGGTGGTGCGGCCGCGGGGGTGCTGGCGCGGGCGTTGTGGGCGTGGGGGCGGCGATCGCGGGAGCCGTTGCCCGAGGCGAGGGCGTTACTCGTCAACGACGACGACGCACGTCGCCGCTGAAACCTGGCACCAGCACACGTGCAGCACCTGTGCTGCTGTGTTTTGGAGACAAACGAAGCCCACCATGCGCGGGCCGCTTGCTCAGCGGCCTGCGCAGGGTCGGCGGTGGGCCAGCAGGCGTGTCGCAGCCAACTGCAGGCCTGCAGTTGGCGTTGCTCTCGCAGGGCGCGGTCAATCCTGCCGGAGGGGCGACCCACCGGCGGGCGCGGCGGCGGGGGGACGTGCTCGCCGGCCAGCTGGCCGGCGCCTGCAGGCGCTGTGGTCGCGGGCCCTGGGGGCCTGGGCCCAGGCCCGGGGCTGACCGCGCCCGGCGCGGCTGTGCCGCAAGCAATGCGTGCCGCCAGCTGCTGCCGACGATGGCCGGCCAGCAGCTGCGTGGTGGGGTGGGCCAGGGTGCGCGGCGCGCCTGCGCTCACTGCGCGGCCGCGTCGGGCGCCGGCGGCGCGTCTGCCGCAGCCGCCGCGCGCTGCTCGCGCTGCCGCTGCGCGTCGCGGTGCCGCTGCCGCGCGCGCTCCTGGCGCTCCGCCCTGCGTGTCAGACGGCGGAAAAGCCGGGCTCGGCCGGTGCGGCGACCCCCCACGGCGCCGCCGCCATGGGCAGCGGCGCGACCGCGCTGCTGCTGCTGGCCCGCGCCGCGCCGCGCAGGCGCGCGCCATCACGCGCTGCGCCGCAGCAACGCGCACCGCATGGCCGTCTTCTCCTCCGTCAGGCACTTGCTGAGGGCCAGCTTGACGTCGTTGCAGGCGCCCCACCACTTGGCGACGCTGCGCTCCCGGTGGCACGCCACCAGCGCCTCCATCGCCTGCGCCGCGGGTCGCGGCGGGTGGGCCACAGCCTCCGCCACGCGCCCGGAGGTGCGCCGCCCCGCCGCGGGCCGCCGGCGCGTCGGGGCGGCGCCGAGCGCGCCGCGGCGGCGCCGAGCGCGCTGCCCCTGCGGCGGCCCACCTCGGCGCAGAGCGGGTGCTTGGCGGGGATGAGCGGCGGATGCATGCTGGCAGCTCGCGGGGAGCGGCGCAGCGGCGGCGGCGGGCGCGGGCCGAGCTCGCAGCGTGTGCTTGCTGCGTGTGGTGGGCGCACGACGTGGCGGGCGCGTTGGAGGGCAGCTGTGGAGGGGAGCTGTGACAGCCCACCCACAAGGGCGGTGGCCGTGGCCGCCGCGGCGCGCCAGGGCGTGGAGGGCGGCTCCCCGTCACGTGCCGCGTTTGACGCGGTCGGCCGCCGCTGGTGGCCGCTCGCGCCCTGCTCGCCGGCGTCACAGCACGCACGCCTGAACCCTGACCTGGGCCCGCACGCGAACCCGGGCGCCGCCGGCGACGCCGACGCCGACGGCAGCGGCGGCGAAGCGGGCCAACGCCCGCGGCGCACCCAGCAGCCCAGCAGGCAGCCAGCCCGTGCGTGATGTGGGCGGGCTCACCTGCGGGACCCCGGAGGCGCGAGGCGGGCGCGTGAGGGAGAGGGCCGGCTGGCGCCAGCACATGCCGCACTGCTCCGCCCTCCCGGGCGCGCCCTGGGTGCCGGCCCGGGCGCTGCCGCGCGGCCGGCTCACCGCACGCCCGAGCGGAACTTCGTGGCCCGGCGGTGAGAGCCGCCGCTGCCTGCGCCGCGCCGTTGTCGAGGCAGCGGCGCACGCAACCCGCCCCGCCGCCGCGCGCGCAGGCCGTCTGGCGCGCCGGTGCAGGCCGGAGGTGACAGGTGGGGGGGCAGTGCACTGCTGTCGTGGCGCGCGCGCGCGCTCGGCCGCCCGCGGGCACGGCGACCCACGCCGCGCGCGCCCGCCCCCCGCAGTGCGCGCGGTGCCGCCGCCGCCCGAGGGCGATGGCCCGCAGCCGGAGGCTGGCGCCGTTGGTGGGGGCCCGCCTGATTGGCAGGAGCCGCCTCCGCAGCAGCAGCATCAGCAGCAGCAGCAGCAGGCGGCGCCGCAGCCGGCGTCGCTGCCGCAGCCGGGCGCCAGCACTGACGCGCCGCACGACGCGGCGTCTGCGTCGGCGCTGGCGGCAGCGGGCAGGCTGGCGCCACCGGGGGCGGAGCGGGGGCTGCCGCCGTTCTCGCTGGGCGCCGCCATCGCGCCGCTCGGCGCGCTGCTGCTGGGCGTCGCGGCGCTGCTGCAGGCGTGGCTGCGGCGGTGGCTCGTGCGCGCGGGCGTGGCCACGGGCGTGGGCCTGCTGGCGCTGCACCTGCTGATCAACCGCGTGGCGCTGCCGCTGGTCAACGCGCGGCTGCTGCCGGGCCTGCTGGACGAGGCGCAGCAGCTCACGCTCAGAGAGGTGCGTGCGTGCGGGGGAGCGGGGCCGGCGCGTCGGCGGCGGCGCGGGCGCGCTGCTGCGCAGCGACCCAGCGCCGGCGCGCCCGCCCCTCGCTCGCAGGTGCGCCTCGGTGGCGTGAGCAGCGTGTCGCTGCCGGGCCTGCTCGGCCTCGGCCCGCTGGTCACGCTGCGCGACCTGGCGGTCGGGCCGGGCCCCGTGGAGCGGAGCAGCGCCGAGGTGAGGCCCCGCCGCGGCCTCTCGCCGCCGGCCGGCGCGGCGCGGCGCCCAGCGCACCGGCCGCCCCGCCCACCGCTCACCTGGCGCTGCCGCGATCGCGCGCCGCGCGCCGCACGCGCGCCGCAGGTGCCCGAGGTCACGCTGAGCGTGCTGCCCGGCGCGTCGCTGGCGGCGCGGCAGGTGCAGCTGCAGGTCGCGCTGGCGTCGCCCCGCGTGCGCGCGGTGCAGGGCTCCAACTTCAGCTGGCTCGGCTACCCAGCCGACACGACGCCCAGCAGCAGGGACCTGCTGCCCGGCCTCACGCAGCGCGCCGCCGCCGAGCAGGCGGCCGCGCTGCAGGCGCCGAGCGAGGAGGGCGACTGGGGGCCCACCGACAGCGGCAGCGACGGCGGTGAGGCCTGGCCGCCCGCAGCGGCAGGCGCGGGGCCCGGCAGCAGCCGCGGCAGCAGCGTCAGCAGCGCCAGCGGGGCGACGAGCAGCCGCGCAGCCGCGGCCTGGGGGCCACAGGCCGTGCAGCCCGGCTCGCCGCGGCCGCCGCCATTTGCGTCGTTGTCCGCCGCAGGCGGCGCCGGCCGGGACGGCCAGACCCCGCAGCAGCAGCAGCAGGCTGCGGCGAGAGAGGCGCTGCTGCAGCAGCTGCAGGAGCGCCGTGCGTCGCATGGCCATGCCAGCAGCAGCAGCGGCAGCGACGAGGGGGGCGGCCGCCGCCACTCGCGCGCGCCTCGGCGCAAAAACGGCGGCGGGCAGGCCGCGACGCAGCGGGGGCAGCCCCCCGCCAGCGAAACGGCAGAGCAGTCAGACACAGCCGGGACCGGCGACGCTGCGCCCTCTGTGCAGCTCAGCCGGCAGGGCCCGCCCGGCGACCCCCTGGGCGGCGAGGGCGGCGCCGCGAGCAGCGATGAGCTGGCGGGCCAGGCAGCTGCCGCCAGCGGCAGCAGCGCCGGCGCAGAGCCCACGTACTCGGACGAGGGCGGCGAGGGCAGCAGCAGCGACGGCGGCAGCAGCCAGCTCACCTCGGACGAGCTGGAGAGCTCCACTGGCGCGACCAGCGGCAGCGGCAGCGCCGGTGACGCGAGCGAGCGTGTCGAGGCTGTGCCTGCGCTGCCGCCGCAGCAGCAGCAGGCGGCGGTCGCCGGGGGGCTGCTGTCGTCCGCGCGGCAGTGGCTGCTGGGGCACTGCCAGTCGGCGGCCGGCGCGCTGCTGCGCGCGGGCGGCTCCGTGCTGCGCCACGCGGCGTCGCAGCTCGGCTCGCGCCTGCAGCTGCGCGTGTCGCTGCCGCCGCCGGCGCTGCGCAGCGTGACGATACGTGACGGCGAACTGGACGTGGCGGTGTGGGGCGAGCCGCTGCCGCGGCAGGTGTCGGGCGTGCGCATGGCGCTGACGCTGGGGCGCGACTACGAGACCCTGGACATTGCGGTGGAGGGCGACGCCGCGCCGCGGCACCCCGCCAGCGTCAAGTGCACGACCATCGACCCCGCCGCCAAGCGCCACCTGCGCCACGTCACGCCCGGCGCCGCGGGGCCCCAGGCGGGCCGGCTGCGGCGCTTCGCATGCGACGTGCTGCCCGTGCCAGATGCGCCCGCCGACCCGGCCGCGCCGCAGCAGCAGGAGCCGGAGCGGCAGCCGCTGCCGCTGTCGCAACAGCAAGAGCAGTTGCTGCAGCAGCCGGAGCTGCAGCGGCAGCTCGACGGCGCCGGCGCGGCCGCAGCGGGCGGCGGCCAGCATGGACAGGCGGCGTTGCCGCCGGCGCAGGCAGCGGGTGTGCCGCCGCCGTCGCCGGGCTCGCAGCTGCCGCTGGCGACGCTGCACCTGCCGTCGGGGCAGCTCGCGGTGCCCAGCCACGTGCACTTCCTGCTGCCCGAGGAGTTTGAGGGCCGGGAGCTCGAGCTGGCGCCGTTTGCCGACGGCGCGCCGCGCCAGACAGGTTGGGCCGGGCGCTGCCTCCACCTGCGCGGCGCCGCGCGGGACCGCGCGGCCCGCGCGCCCGCCGACACCCGCCCGCCCGCCCGCCCCCCTGCGCGCACTCGTCCCTCGCGCGCGCGGCCGCACAGGCGGCGGCCACCTGAGCGTGCGCGTGCTGCACCGCTGGGCGCGCCCCGGCGAGGGGCGCGACGCGCTGACGCTGACGGTCGCGGGGCGTTCCCTGGGCGCGCCGCTGATCGAGCGCCTGCTGGAGCTGCCCATGGACATCAGCAGCGGCGTGGTCGACGGCAACATCACCGTGGCCGCGCACGACGACGCGACGTGGGAGTTCCCCGCCATCACCGGCAAGCTCGCGGCGCGCGGTGAGGCGCGACGCGCGGGCTGTGCTCGCGTACGCCGCGCGCGGCCGGGCGCAGCACGCGCGCACACGCGCGCCGCCGCCTCTCTCTGCGTCGTCGGGCAGGCGTGGACCTTCACTTTTGGGACGCGCCCGACGACATCCTCGGCGCCGACATGGAGCTCCTGTTTGAGCGCGACCACGTGTACCTCCACAACGCGGTCGGCGCGTACGGCGCCATACCGCTGCGCGTGTCGGGTGCGGCGGCGGCGCACGGGGACGGCGCACGGGGGCGGGCGGGCGCGCGGGCAGGGGGGAAGCAGGGCTGCGCGTCGCTGAGCTGAGCGCCGCGCGCCGCCCCTTGCGCGCCGCCCCGCGCCGCGCCACGCGCCAGGCGACCTCGACCTGTGCCCCGTGAGCGGGCAGTACCGCCTGCAGGCGGCGGCGGGCCCGGCCGAGGTCAACGCCGCGCGCGCGAGCCTGGGCGTGCGGCCGCTGCCCTTCCCCGTCGCCGGCGCCGCGCGCGGCGTGCTGGCCGTGACGGGCCCGCTCGAGCGGCCGATCTTCAGCGGCAGCGCCGCCGCGGTGCGGCCGCCGCCGGCGCTGCTCGTCGGCGTCGAGGCGACGCCCGCGCTGGACGTGCTGCTCGCGCACCCCGGCGCCGTTGCGGTCGCGGACCGGCTGCCCGCGAGCGCGGCGAGCGGCGTGTTCACGCTCGACACGGCGACGCAGATGTTTGTGCTGCACAGCGCGCAGGCGGTGCCGTCGGGCGGCGGGCTGCTGCAGGCGGCGGGCAAGATGTGGGTCGCGCCCGCGGCGGAGGCTGACCCGCGCGCGATCGCGATGGAGGCGGGCGGCAGCGGCCTCAGCGCGGCGGGCCTCGCGGCCGGGTACCTCGGGCTGGACCCGGGAGGCGCCGGCGGCGGCGGCGCCGGCGGCGGCGGCCCCGCGGCGGTGCTGGCGGGCGCGGGGCCGGTCAACATGCGCGGTAGCCTCACGGGCAGCCACCTCGCGCCGACGACGCGCGTCGAGTGGGCGGCGCCGGCGAGCGGGCTGAGCGGCTCCGCGTCCGTCAGCCCCACCGCCGTGACCGCCGCGGCGGCGGGGCCGGCGTTCAGCCTGCGCGCGAGCGCCGCGACGAGCACGCCCAACGCCGAGCGCGCGCGCGCCGCCAACACCCAGGTGCGTGCCTCTGTTTGTGTGTGCGCGTGCGCGCTGCGGCACGCCAGCTCTCGGGCGGCGCGCCAGCTCGCGCGCGCGCGCCGCGCCGCTGGCGGCCCACATCGCATGCCCCCCGCGCCTCCCCCCCCCCCCCCCCCCTCCCTCAAGGCTGAGGCCACCTACTACGGCCTGCCGCGCGTGGAGGGCTTCAGCCTCGAGGGGCGCTGCAGCGGCGTCGACCTCATGCACCTCGCGCCGCCCAGCGCCACACACCACCACCACCGCCGCCGCGCCGCCCCCGGCGCACCCGGCGCGCCGCCGCCGCCGCTGGGCGGCGGCGGCGACAGCGCGCCGCCCGCGCTCGTGGACGGCTCGCCCGTGCGGCTGCGCATGGCGGGGGCGCTCAAGCTGAGCGGCACGCGTGACGACGCGCCCGCCGCGCGGCGCCAGGCGGGGCTGGCGGGGGACGGAGGCTACCTCTTCACGGGTGAGGGGGGGGGGGGGTGAGGGGGTAAGAGGGGGGGGGGGGCACCGCCGCGCCGCGCGCGCACCGAGGCGAGGGAGGGGCAGGGGGCACACCGAGCGCAGCGGTACAGCGGCAGCCGCGCCGCGCGCCGCCGCCCGCGCTGAGCGCCGCCCGCGCGCGCGCGCCGCGCAGGCCCGCTGACCCTGGAGGGCCTGCGCCTCAACCAGCTCTCCCTCGCGCGCGCCCTCAGCGGCGACGTCGTGCTCACGGGGCCGCGCCTGCTGCTGCGCGGCCGCGGGCCGGGGCGGGGCGGCGAGGAGCTGCTGGAGCTGGACCTCGCGCTGCCGCCGCCGCACCCGGGCGCCGCGGCGCTTGGCCCCGGGCCCGACGGCGTGTTGGTGCCGCAGCTGTACTTCCCGCCGGGCTTTGACCCGCCGCCGGCGGGCGCGCCGCGCGGCGCGGCCGGCGCGCTGCCGGCGGGCGCGGGCGCGTCGCACGGCGGCGCCGCCTCCGCAGCGGCCGCCGGCGATTCGGCCGCCGCGCAGGGTGAGGGCGGCGGCGGCGGCGGCGGCGGCGAGGGCGGCGACGGCGCGGAGCCGCCCCTGGGCGCGGCGTGGGGCGCGGGCGGCGACGCCGGCGCGGCGGCCCGCAGCGCGGCGGCGGCCGCGGAGGCCGCGGCGGCGGCCGCGGCGGCCGACGCGCAGCGCGTGAGCCACGTGCTGCTGCGGCGCGGCGACCTGCACATCTCGTCCACGGTGCGCGGCGCGGGGCGCGCGGCGCGGCGCGGCGCGGCGGCGGCTGCTGGCGCGGCCGCGCGTGCGCGAGCAGAGGTGTGCGCGTGCACTCTCTCTAAACCCTAGATCGAGTGCGGCGCGCTGACCGCCGGGCGCAGGTCAACGCGAGCGGGACCGCGTTTGGCGCGGCGGTGGAGCACCTTCCCCTGGACGAGCTCGAGCTGGGCAGCCTGCGCGGGCAGCTCGTGTCGGGGGTGCTCGACGTCGACCTCGCCGCGGCGGCGGGCCGCCTCAGCGCGGCGCTGGCCAGCCCGCGCTTCAGCGGCCTCGCCGGCACCAGCCTCAGCGCGCACGCACGGTGACCCGCGCCGCCGCGCCGCCGCGCCGCCGCGGGCACCGCGCCCCCGCCAGCGCCGCACTCACCCTCCCCCTTTCAACCCTCAACCCCAACCCAGGTGGGAGCGCGACATCGTGCAGCTTGAGCGCGCCACGCTCACGCAGCCGGGGTCGCGCTACGAGCTGGCCGCGGAGTACGTGCTGCCCCCCGGCTTTGTGCTGCCCGCGAGCCTCGCGCAGGCGCAGGCCGCCGCGGCGGCGGACGCGCCCGAGCCGCGCGCCGCGGCAGCGGGCGGGCACCACCACGGCGGGCACCACCACCATGGCCACGGCCACGGCCACCACGGGCACAGGCACCACCGCCGGCACGCCGGCGGGCGCGACGGCGCGGCCGGCGCCGCGCAGGAAGAGGAGCAGGCGCCGCCGGCGCCGGCGTCGGCCGAGGGCGGGCGCTGGCGGCTGGAGCTGGTCGTGCCGCACGCGGCGGTGGAGGAGCTGCTGCCGGCGGGTCAGCTGCTGCGCCGCGCGGGCGCGACTGCAGGGCGCGACTACGGCGAGGCCAAGGCCTCCTTCCTGGCGGGCCTCTCGCGCGCGGGCATCCTCGCGGCGGGCGACGAGTTTGCCGCCCAGGTCGCAGCGCTCGCGGAGGCCGCCGCGGCGGCCGCGGCCGCCGCCGCCGCGACCTCGGGCGGCGCCGCGCCGGCGGGCATCACCGGCGGCGCCGCCGGCAGCAGCCTGCCGAGCCTGCCGGGGCTGCAGGAGCTGCGCGGCACCTGGAGTGGCAAGCTCTCGGCTGTGGGCGGCGGCGGCGCGGGGGCGCGGCTGGAGTATGACCTCACCGGCGGCGCGTGGCGCGCGGGGCCGTACACGCTCGACCAGGTGCGCCCGCCCGCCCGCCCGCCAGCCCGCCCGCCCGTGGCGGGGAGGGGAGAGGGCCGGCGCGCGCGCCGGGCCGCGCGGGCGCGCGCGCCGGGGCGCGGGGCGCCTCCCGCGCCCAGCCGCCGCCGCCGCGCGCGCGCGTGCGGCGCCGCAGCTGCTGCTGCGCGGCTCCGCGGACGGCAGCGAGGGCATCAACCTGGAGGAGCTGCGCCTCGTCGTGGGCGGCGCGACGCTGCACGCGCGCGGCTGCCTGCTGGGGCAGGCGCAGGACGCGTCGTTCGCGCTGACCGACTTTCCCGCCGTGCTGCTGCAGCCGCTCTTTGCGGCGCTGCCGGCGCTGCAGGTGCGGCGGCACGCGCGCGGGCGGGCGGGGCGGGGCGGGGCGGGGCGGGGCGGGGCGGGGCGGGGCGGGGCGGGGCGGGGCGGGGCGGGGCGGGGCGGGGCGGGGCGGGGAGGGGCGCTCGCGGTCCGAGGGGGCTGCTGCGGCCCGCTCGGGCGCCCGCTCACCCTGTCGCCGCGCCTGCCGCCGCGCGCGCCCGCAGCACGCGGCGCCCGCGCTGGACGCGCGCGCCGCCGCGGGCGGGCGGCCGCCGCACGAGCGCGGCATGGGCGGGCTGCTGCTGCCGGGCTCGACCGCGCTGTCGGGCCTGGGCGCGCGCCTGGAGGCGCGGCTCGCGGGGCTGGGCCTGAAGCTGCCCTCGCCCGCGGCGCGCGAGCAGGCGGACCCCCTGGAGCCCTTCCTCAGTGAGCCCCGCGCAGCACAATAGCGGGGAGGGTTGGGGGGGGGGGGGGGCAGGCCTGCGGCGGCCTGGCGTTCCGGCGCGGCGGCGAGGGGGGCGCCCCGCTGACCGCTGCCGCCGCCGCCGCGCGCAGGCAGCCCCGTGTCTGGCCTGCTCAATGTGCGCGGCGCGCTCGGCGGCAGCGCGTCGGCGCCGACGGGCGTCATCTCGCTGCGCCTGCTGGACGGCGCGCTGGGGCGGCAGCGCCTCGCGCGCGCCACCGCGAGCCTCGCGCTCAACTCCGCGCAGCAGCTGGCCATGGACGTGGAGCTGGCGCCCGCGGACAGCCACGGCCACATCCGCCTCGCCGGCAGCGTCGACCTCCTGGGTGACAGCGCTGCCGCGAGCGCCGACGCGGCGGCCGCGGCGGCAACGGCGGGCGGCGAGGCGCCGGCCGCGGCGAGCGGCGACACGCCCGCGCCTGAGCCGCCGGAACCAGCGGCTGGCAGCGCCGCCGACGGCGAGGCCGGCGGCGCCGGCGGCGGCTCGGGCGCCAGCGGCAGCAAGGGCGGCAGGGCCGGGCGCAAGGCGCAGCGCGCGGCGCAGAGGGCCGCGCAGGCGGCTGAGCAGGCTGCGGCGCGGGCGGCGGAGCAGGCCGGCGGCGCGGCGGCCGCGCCCGCGAGTCCGCCGGGCGGCGGGTCTGAGCCGCAGCTGGAGCTGGCGCTGAGCGTGAAGGACGGCGGCATGGCGCTGCTGGCGGGCCTCGCGCCGGGCGTGACCTGGGGCGGCGGCGGCGCGAGCGTGTCGCTCGCGGCGACCGGCCCCGCCGCCGCGCCGCTGCTGACCGGGCGCGCCGCGTTCTCCAAGGGCAGCCTCTCGACCGCGGCGCTGCGGCACCCGCTCACGCAGCTGAGCGGCAGCCTCGCGCTCGACGGAGAGCGCCTGACCGTGTCGGGGCTGGAGGCGCGGTCGGGGCCCAAGGGCACCATCTCCCTCGCCGGGGGC
This sequence comes from Scenedesmus sp. PABB004, assembly GCA_014905635.1. NCBI lineage: Eukaryota > Viridiplantae > Chlorophyta > Chlorophyceae > Sphaeropleales > Scenedesmaceae > Scenedesmus > Scenedesmus sp. PABB004. Next base: position 45,332 of record JABVCE010000039.1, on the reverse strand, counting down.
CTGCCGCTGCGCGTGGCGCCGGCGCCGGCGCCGGCGGGCGGCGGCGCGGGCGAGGCGGCGGGCCTGAGCCTCGCGGTGTCGGGCCTGGAGCTGCGCGTGCGGGGGCTCTACAGCGGCAGCCTCGACGCGGCGCTCGCGCTGCGCGGCGGGCTGGACGCGCCGGCGCTGGGCGGGAGCGTGAGCCTGAGCCGGGGCACCGTGTACCTGGTGCCGCCCGCGGGCGGCGCCGGCCCCGACGTGCCCGCGCCCGCGGCGCCCGCGGGCGCCAGCCAGGCGGAGCTCGTGCGCACCGCGTTTGCGGCGCTCAAGGCCGGCCGCGCGCGCGCGGCGCTCGAGCCGCACTACCACGCGCCGGGCGGCGGCGGCGCGGGCGCGGCCGCGGCCGCGGGCGGCGCGGGCGCGCCGCCGCCGTTCCTGCTGCCCGCGCCCGGCGGCGCCGGCGCGCCGCGCGTGGTGCTGGCGGGGCTGGAGGTGGTGCTCGGCCCCGAGCTGCGCGCGGTCTTCCCGGTCGTGCTCAACGTCGGCGTGTCGGGGCGGCTCTCGCTCAGCGGCGACCCCACGTCCCCCGCCGGGCTGCGCCCCGCGGGCGTGCTGCGGCTCGAGGGCGGCGTGCTCAACCTGGTGGCCACGCAGTTCCGGCTCGAGCGCGAGGCGCCCAACGCGCTGACCTTCACGCCCGAGGGCGGCCTGGGCGACCCGGTGGTCGAGGTCGCGCTCGCGAGCAGCGAGCTGCGCGCCGCCATCAGCGGCCGCGCGTCGGCCTGGCAGGAGCACCTCACGCTCACCGCGACCGGCGCGGGCGGCGCCGTCGGCGGCGCCGGTGCCGGCGGCGTCGCCGGCGGCGCCGGCGTCGGCGGCGGCGGCGGCGCCGGCGGGCGCGAGGGCGCGCTGGAGGGCCTCGCCGGCGACGCGCTGGGCGGGCGCGCGGTCGCGCGCGTGTTTGAGGGCCGCCTGTCCGAGGCGCTGCTGGGCGAGGACGGCAGCCTCAGCCTGGGCGTGCTCGCGGGCAACACGCTGGGCAGCCTGCTGCCCAAGATTGAGACGCAGGGCCAGCTCGGCGCGGCGCGCTGGCGCCTCGTGAGCGCGCCGAGCCTGCCCGGCCTGCTCTCGAGCGCCGACCCGCAGGCCTCGGGCGCCAAGGGCGGCGCGGGCGACTCGGGCGCGCGCCTGCTGCGCAGCCTCGCGCTCGGCACGGAGGTCGAGCTCGCGCTCGGGCGGCGCCTCGTCGCGGCGCTCAGCCACAACATGCCCGCCGCGCCCAGCGACGGCGGCGAGCCGGGGACCGAGGTGCGGCTGAGCCTCGCGCTCAGCCGCCAGCTGCGCCTGCTCGTGCAGCAGCGCGGCCTGCGCCTGCAGCCGTCGGTGCTGCTGCAGTTCAACAGCGACGGCCGCGCGTGAGTGGGGAGGCCCTGCTGCCTGGAGAGAGTGGGCTTGAGGGAGGGCGGAGAGAGCGGCGGCGGCGTGTGACGAGCGGCCGCCCGCGACTCTGGCTCTGCGCGCGCAGCCTGGCGCGCGCCGGGGCGCGCGCGCGTGCCACGGCGGCGGCGCGCGCAGCGCGGCCAGCGGCAGCGCGGGGGTGAACGGCGGCCGCCCTCGCGAGCGGCGGCGGGCCCGGCGGCTGCGCGTGCGAGGCGTCACGCGCGCCAAACCGCCGGCGACGCCCGCGGCACGCCGCTGCTGTGCCGGAGCCACAGCTGATCCCGCGCCACTTCGCAGCAGGCAGGCTCGCGCCCCCCTGGCCCGTCGGCCCACTCTCGCGGCCCCGGCGATGCGCGCGTGAGCCGGAGCAGCAGCAGCAGCAGACCCCCGCGTGGGCGGCATGGCGATGTTCAAGGGCCTCCTGGGCGGCGCCGCGGGTGAGCGGGCGCACGCGGCCGCGCGTGGGAGGGCCCATGCGGCGCGGGGGCCGACGCGGGGCCGGCCCATGCCGCAGGCGCGGCCGCGTACACGGCCTACCGCGACAGCGACGCCATACTCAGCTCCAAGGACCTGGCGTCGGGCCTGTACGACTACTGGGCCAAGAAGGGCGCCAGCAACCTGGCCGAGGTGGGTGGCCATCGCCCTCGCCCTCCTACGCCGCCCGCGCGCGCGCGCCGCGCCCGGGCGCCCGCCTCCGGCGCGCCCAGGACCCGGCTCACGCCGACGCAGGTGTCGCGGCTGCAGAGGAACGTGGACGACCTGCAGAACGCGCTGCTGAAGACGCTGCACGACCGCCAGCAGCCCACGGTCATCGTGGCGGGCGGCAACGGCAAATCGGGGTGCGGGTGCACCGCGACCGGCGCTCCGGTGCCGCTGCGGCGGCGCCGGCGCGCGCGGCAGCTCCACGCGAGCGAGAGCGCGCGGGGGCAGCAGCAGCAGCGGGCGCGCGGCGCCCGCGCCCGCGCCCCTCCCCCCTCTCCGCACCGCAGCAGGCGGGCTGCCGACGCTGCCACGCGCCGCCGCTGCGGCACGCCGGCCCCGCGCCGCGCGCAGGTTGGGCACGGCGGGCGGCGTGGTGCTGGTCGCTGGCGGCGTCGCGCTGTACCTGCGCTACGTGAAGGGCTGGCGCCTGGCCGACCTCATGTACGTCACGCGCGCGTCGCTGCAGAGCGTGAGCGAGTCGATGAAGCAGGGTGCGGCGCACCCGCACCGCCGCGCCGCCCGCGCGCGCCGCCCGCCCGCGCGCCGCGGCCGGCCTGGCGGCTCACGGCGCCGGCGCCGCCCTCCTCGCGCCCGCAGGCATGGACACGGTGCGCGCGCAGTTTGAGGCGCGCGCGGCGGACCTGCTGGAGCGCATGGCGGTGCTGGGCGGCAAGCAGGAGGAGCTGCTGGAGGCGCAGGGCGCGCTGGGCAGCGAGCTCGCGCTCGTGGGCGGCAAGGTGGGCCTGGTGAGCGAGCAGGTGGGATTCAGCAACCACGCCATCCTCATGCTCTGCGGCGCGCTCAGCGAGATGGCCAAGCGCGTGGGCATCAGCAACGGCAAGTACGTGCGCGAGCTGGAGCACCTCTCGCGCACCGTCGCCACGACCTCCGGCCTGCCCGCGGGCGTGCCCGGCGCGGCCGTGCTGCCGCTGCCGGTAGTGGGCATGGTGAGGCGCGCGCCGCGGCGGCGCGCAGGGCGCCTGCGCGCTGCGGCGCCGCCGCGCGCCGCTCAGCCGCGCGCCCCTCAACCCGCTGCCCGGCCCGGCCGCGCAGGAGCCCTTCCACGCGCCGCCGGCGCTGCTGCCGCAGCCGGCGGCCAGCATGCCGCCCGGTGGCGGCGGCGGGGGGCACGTCAACCCCGCGGTGTACAGCCTGTCGGGCGGCGCCGACGGCGCCCGCACGTCGGCGGGCGGCGGCGCGTTTGGCGTGCGCGGGCTGAGCGAGCCGCAGGTGCTGGCGGGCGGCAGCAGCGACCCCTGGGGCACGCAGGGCCGGGCAGCCGTCACCAAGCCCGCGTGGTGAGGCGCGCGGGCGTGGGGCGCTCTTGTACACTGAACGACGACGCGGGAGGGGGCGCGCGTGTAGGCCTTAGGCGAGCACTGACCATCGGGCGTGGGTGAGGCGCGAGCGGGGAGGGGGGGGGGCTCCTGACCGGCAAAGGGTGCTGACCGGCGACCGACTTTCTTGACGCGTGGACTGACGGCGGGCTGGCCGCGCCCTGCCGTCAAGGGCTGGCCTTGGCTGCATGACCGTTTCTGGCCCCCCTCGTGTGTGAGAGCGTGGCAGCGCCTGCGACGACGGCGCGGGCGAGAGCGTGCGGTGCAAGCAGCGTGCGGCGGCTGGTGACACTCTGCAGCAGCCCCCTCGAGGCTGGGAAGCAGCTGACGCGCGAGTCTAAGCCGGCACGAGCGCGCCAAAGAGCTCGGCAGCTGATGATGCCACCTCAGCCAGAGCTGAGTGCGCGTTGATGCGACTGGGTCGCACAGTGCCCTGGCGCGGCACAGCGCGCCCCCCTGCCCGCTCCCCCGAGCTCCCACGCGCGCGCCCGAGCCAGGACATCAGCTGCCGGACGCCCACCGACGCCCTCGCCACCACCAGCTTGTCGCAAGCATCTCCGGCTCGCCCCGGCTCGCCCCGCCACGATGGCGTTCACGTGCTCCGACATCTGCAAGATGATCTGTGCGGTCTTTCTTCCGCCGCTCGGGGTCTTCCTCGAGGTGAGCGCCTGCAGCGCCGCCGGCGAGCGCTGGCGGAACGGCCGCTGACGCGCTGCTGCCGCCGTCTGCAGGTGGGGTGCGGGCGCGACCTCTGCATCAACATCCTGCTCACGCTGCTGATCTGGATCCCCGGCGTCATCCACGCCTTCTACATCATCCTCAAGCACTGACGCCGCGCCGATGGGGGCGAGCAGAGCCTGTCAAGCTGCCACAACCTGACCGCAACTCCTGGGCAAACAACACGCGTGGGCTGACCGGGGCGCGCTGCTGACCTGACGTACAAGAGCACACTTTGCGCCGGCCGCGCGGGGGCCGCCTCGCGGGCGTCGCCGTCGCGGCGGGAGCGGTAACCCAACGGCTGGCCAGGCCAGCGGCCCGCGCCGTGCGCGGTGTGCCCCGCGGCGCGTCAGAGTATGTCGGCCGTGCCAAACGTGCGCCGTGTGAGGCTGTCCACGTCGTACCCCATGACGCACTCCTCCAGCCCCACCCACAGCCGCGCGCCCTGCGCCCCCGCCCGCGGCGGCCGGGCGGCGGCGGCTCAGCGTGGCGGCGCGTCCCTGGGGCTGCGCCCGCGGCGCGCGCGCGGCCGCCGGCCCGCGCGCGCGTCCGCGCGCGCGCTGCGCCCCGCCTGCCGCGCCGGCGGCTCACCGAGGGGCTGAACGCGAGGCCGCTCACGTCCAGCGCGCGCCCGCCGCGGCCGGGGCTCGCGCCCGGGCTGGCGCCGCTGAGGCGCAGCACCTGGCGCCTGTCCCAGCGCCGCGCGTCGACGAGGCTCACGCGCTCCTCGTGCTCGCTCACCGCGAGCAGGTCGAGCGGCGGCGCGCTGAACTTGAGGCACCGCGCTGCGGTGTGCAGCGCGAGCCGCGCGACGCACGCGCCGCTGCGCTGCTCCCACACCGCGACGGTGCCGTCCTGGTGGCACGACGCGAGCAGCGAGCCGTGCGCGTTCCACGCGGCGCACATGCCCACGTCCACGGCCTCCGTGAAGGAGCTCAGCAGCGTGTAGCCTGGCGCCGCGCGCGCGGCGAGCGGGGGTGAGGGCGGGCGCGGGGCGGCCTTGGTGCGGACTCGGTGCTGCGCGGGCGCGCAGCCCGCCGATGCGGGGCGCGCGCAGGCGCCGCGCACCTGTGGGCGTCGCCTGGTACAGCAGCGTCGGCTCGCAGTCCCCCACCGCCACCAGGTAGGCGCCGTCCGGGCTCAGCGCGGCGTAGTTGATGGGGCAGGGACACCTGCGCGCCGCGCGGGGGCGGGGCGGCGGGCGGCTCGGGCGGCTCAGGCGGCTCGGGCGGCTCGGGCGGCTCGGGCGGCTCGGGCGGCTCGGGCGCGCGCGCGTGCGCGGCGGAGCGGCCGCACGTGGCGCACCGCACGACGGTGACGCCGTCCATGCTGGGCAGTCGGAAGACCTTGATGCTGCTGTCGTTGCAGCACACAAACAGGCGCGCCTCGCCTGCGGCGCGGCGCGGGCGCGGGGGCGTGGGCCGGCCGGTGCTGCGCGCCCGCGGTGCCCGGCGCGGCGCGCGGCGGCCCACCGTCGCTGTGCTTGGCGATGTGCAGCGCGTTGTTGACGGTGCTGCCGACGCAGCCCTTGAAGCACAGCGCGTTGCCGCCCGCGAGGTCGCGCACCTCGAGCTGCGCGGCGCCAGCGGCGTGGGCGGCGGCGCCACGGCGCGCGCCGCGCTGCGCGCGCGCCGGGGCGGGCGGGCGGGCGCGCGGCTGCACCTCTCCGTGCAGGCCGCCCGCTGCGAGGAAGCCGTGGCGCGCGGTCATGCTGTTGGCAGCAAACTCGAGGCTGCTGATCGCGGCGCTCTGGCGGCGCGCCGCGTTGTAGGCGTAGAGGCGCTGGTGGTGGACGCACAGGAACTCGTCCTCGCCCTCGCCCGCGGAGATGAGGTCGCGCAGCTGCCAGTGGTGGATCGAGGTCGGCCGCGCGTACGTGCTGCGCCCCCGCACAAACACCGCGTCCTCGAGCTCGACCTCGGGCGCTGCCATCGCGCCCCCGCGCCGCTGCGCGCGGCCCGCGCCCGCGCCCGGCGGGCGGGGCAGCGCGCCGCCGCCGCTGCGGGCGTCAGTCAGCCAGGCCCCTGCGCGCGGCGCCGGCAGCGGCCGCTCAGGGGCGAGCGCATGCACACGAGGCGCCGGCGCGGCAGCGGCGGCGGCCGGGCCGTGTGGATCCGGGCGCACCGGCGGGCTTGGACGCGCGCTGCAGCGGGTGCTCCTGCTTTTGCCTGCCTAAGCTGCCGCCGCCGTCCGGCTCGCCGCTGCTCGCAGCGCGCCGCCGCGGCGCTCCCGGGTCGCGGCGGCCTGGGCGCGGCGCGGTCGCGGCTGTGCGCCACAGGCGTCGTGTGGGCGGGCGCCTGCAAGAGCGCCGAGCGCTGGCGGCGCCGTGCGCAGCAGCCTGGCCCCGCGAACGCGTGTGCGGGCTGCACGGCAGGCGCGGAGCGGGCTGGGAGAATGCGTGGGCGAGCGCCCTCCACCGTCGCTGGGATCGCCGCACGCGCCCTGGCAGCGCGGCGCCTGGCCCTAGCGCTGCACGGCGCACAGCGCCCCGCCGCCGCCGCCGCCGCCGCACGGTGCCCACCGAGAGCGTGTGCCTGCCCAGAGCTCGTCAGCAGCTTCCCGCCACCTGCTACGCACCTGCGGCGCCGCGATCGCTGCTCGCAACCGCCGCGAACGGCGACGACGGCGGGCGCCGAACGCTGCGCCAAGCATGCTCGTCCGCCAGCGCCTGGCCCCGCCCGGTCAGGCGTGCCGCAGCAGCCCTGCGCCGCGCCCCGCCCCGGCCGCGCGGCGCCGGCGCAGCATGGCGGCGTCCCCCGCCCGCGCCGCGGCGTCGCCGGGCGCGCCGCTGTCTGAGGACGACAAGGTGCTGCTGCTGGGCATCACGGGCGTGACGGGCAGGTGTGCGGACGTCCGCGTGCGCGACACGGCGGCGCGGCGCGCGGCGTTCGCCGCTGTTGCCGCTGACGCGCGCGGCTGGCGCGCGGCGCAGGTGCGCGCTGGAGGGCCTGCTCGCGGGCGGGCTGCGTCCGTCGCAGCTGGTCGCGGTCAGCCGCAACCCGGGCGGCGCGGCGGCGCGCGCGGTGGCGGCGCGGGGCGTCGAGGTGGTGGCCGGCGACCTCGACGCGCCCGCCAGCCTGGCGCCGCACCTGGCCGCCGCGCGGGGCGTGTACGTCCACGCCCTCTCCGGCGACGCGGCGAGCGCCGACCCCGCGGAGCTCGTGCGCGCGCGCGCGCTCGCGGGCCTGCTGGCCGCGGCGGGGGGGCGGCTGGCGCTGGTCGCGTACAACAGCTCCGCGGGGCGCGGCGCGGGGGCGGGCATCAGCCAGATGGACCAGAAGCACGCGGTCGAGGACGTGCTGCTCGGGAGCGGCGCGCCGGGGGTCATGCTCGGCGCGACGATGTTCATGGAGGAGTTTTGGAAGCGCTACACCCGCCCCGGCCTCGTCGGGCGGCAGACCTTCACCTTCAGCCTCCCGGGTGCGGCGGCGCATGGACGCCACAGGCGCGCGGCCCGGCGCAGCAAGCGCCACAGGGCAGCGCCGCCGCGCCGCAGGCGACCGCCCGCTGCAGCTCGTGGCGGCGCGCGACGTGGGCCTCGCGGCGGCGACCGCGCTGACGAGCGCCGACCCGGGCGCGTGGGCGGGGCGCAAGATCGCGCTCGCGGGCGACGAGCTCACGCCGCGCCAGATGTGCGAGGCCTTCTCGCGCGCGCAGGGCGGCGCGCCCGTCAAGCACAGCTGCCCGCCCGCATGGCTGTTCTGGTTCCTCAGCAGGCGCGCGCGGGGCATGGGGGCGGCCGCGCGCGCAGCCGCGCGGCTCGCTCCGCCGCCCGCCGACGCCGCCGCCGTGTTCAACCCGAGCCGACGCGACGCGGCCTCGCAGGGACCTGTGGCGCATCACCACGTTCCTGCGCGACACGGGGTTTGAGGCCGACGTCGCCGCGTGCCGCCGCGACTTCCCGGGGCTGCTCACATTTGACCAGTTCCTGGCCGCCACGCGCTGGGGCGACGCGGGCCGCACCTACGAGGACGGCATCGCCTTTGACGGGGCCCTGCCCGCGCGCGCGGAGCCGGCGCGCGTGCCCGCGAGCGGCTGAGGCGTGCGTGAGCCGTGTGGCTGTGGGGGCGGGGGCGAGTTGTACAATAGCATCACGCCGGCGCAGCGCTGTACAGTGAGAGGGCGAGCGCGGGGCGGCGCGCGGCGGCGGCCGCTGAACCTTTTTGACGACCGGCCGCCGCGCTCACCTCCGCCGCGCCACCGCTGCGTTGAGTGGCCGCCGACACCAGAAGCACATCCGAGCTCACCCCGCCGCACCTGCAGCCGGGGCGCCACCACACGTGCCGCGTCGAGCGCACGCTCGCCGCCAGCCATGCGCGGCGCCCTGCCGCTGGCCCGGCGGGCAGCGGCGTGCCCGCGTCCTTCCGCGATCGTTCCTGTGGCCGCGCCGCGGCAGCGCTGCGTGGGCGCGGCGCCAGGTGGGCCGCTCGGCGGCCGCCGCTGCCGTGCCGCGTGCGGCGCTCTCGCATGCTCCCGTCCGCCGCCCACGCCGCCCGCGACGCGACGACGCAGGCCACCGTCGGGCGCGCGCGGCCGCCCAGGCTCCCAGCGGCAGCAGCGGCGCCGCGCCGGCAGCAGCAGCCGAGCCGCCGCAGCCTGCGGCGGCGGCGCCGCCGGCAGAGGGCGCCGCAGCCGCCAGCAGCAGCAGCAGCAGCAGCAGCACCAGCGCCGCCGCAGCAGCGGTGGCCGCCGCCGCAGGCGTGGCGCCGCCAGCGCCGGCGCCGAGCGGCGTGAGCGAGCAGCCGCTGGTGAGCCCCAAGGCCGAGGCGACGCTGAGCGCGGCGCAGTACCGGGAGATCTACGACCGCCTCATCGCCATCTTCCAGGAGCGCCCGCGGGACGACTGGAAGAAGCTCATCGTGTTCAGCAAGCAGTGGGGCCAGCACAAGTCGGGCGTGCTCGACAGGCGCGCGCAGCGGCGCGGCGGCGCCGGCGCGGCGGCGCGTGACCGCGCCGCTCAAGCATCGCATGGCGGGGGCGCGGCGCTGCCACGCTCGTCTGCGCGCGCTCAGCGCCGCCGCCGCCGCCGCTGGTCGCAGAATCCGGTCGCTCGCCGACGGCGAGGCCGACGTCGACAAGAAGATGCGCCTGCGCCGGCTCTTCCGCTCGCTGCAGGGCGTGGACGAGGAGGTGAGCCGCTACAACGACGTGCTCGCCAAGTTCCTGGCCGCGCAGCAGGAGGAGTGGGAGGCCGTGGTCGCGGTCTACCGCGGCGACCTGCAGAAGCCCTTCTTCCAGCACCTCCAGGCGCGCGCACCAGCCGCGCGCGGACGCAGCGCGGTGGACTCAGCGCGCGGGCGGCGGCTGCGCGGGCGGGGGCGGCGGGCGCTCGGCACGCGCCAATGCGCGGCGCCGCGCCCCCGCGCCGCGCAGTGCCTTGTCGCGGCGGCCAAGGACGACAAGGCGCGCAAGGAGGAGCTGGTGCTCATCAACACGCGCCTGCTCGCGCTCGTGACCGCGCACGACTCGGTCGCGGCGGACACGGAGAAGCTGGAGGCCGCGGCGGAGGTCTACCGTGACCTGCTCTCGAGCGTGCGCGCGCCGCGCCGCGCGCCGCGCCGTGACACACGGCAGCGCCGCGCGCGGCACAGCGGCGCGGCGCGCGCCGGCCCGCGCACCCCCCGCGCGCCCGCCCACGCGCCCGCCCGCGTGCGTGCGCCCGGCCGCGCAGATCAGCAGCGTGGAGGACGCGGACGCCAAGATGGCTGCGCTGGCGGAGGCGGGCAAGATCGACCCCGCGTTCCTGCAGATCAGCGCGCGCGCGTACGGCGCGGCGCGCGACACAAACATGACGCTCGACGAGGCCAAGTGGGTGTCGTACCGCCTGTACGTGCGCGCGCGCGACTACTTTGACCGCCAGCAGCCCAAGGAGAAGCGCATCCTCGAGTACCTCGTGTCGATGCGCGACCGCGGCGAGCGCAGCCGCCAGCTCGACGCCGCGGTCACGCCCGGGCCGACGCGGTACACCGACAGCCACGACTACCTCTTCAGCACGCCCGCGCGCCTCTACGCGGTGCTGGAGGGCACGCTACGCGCGTACGACGCGATGAACGCTGCCGCGAGCGCGCGCATGGGCGCCGGCGGCGAGGACAACACGCCGTGGAAGATCGCGGCGATGCGCGAGCTGCGCGACGAGATCCGGCGCCGCTACCTCTGACGCGGCCCGCAGCGGCCCGCGGCGGCGCGGCGCGGCACGGCGCGGCACGTGCGGAGCGCTGCTGGTAACCGCGCGCGCCCCCGCCCGCCCGCCGGCCTGCCGCGCCGGCGCTTACACCGCCCTGCGTGCGGGCCAGCTGGGTCCGAGCACGCGGCCGCACGATCACGTCCCCATCCAGGGCGGGCTCGCCCCGCAGCGCGCGCCCGCGTGGCGGCGGCGCGGGGGTCAGGCGAGGTGGACCTCAATGATGTCGTCCTCGTCCAGCTCCAGCCCCGCCGCGGTCTCGGCGCCCGTCAGCTGGTCGCCCTCGGCCGTCTCAAAGCGGGTGACGTCGCCCCAGCCCTGCTCCGCCGCGAAGCGCGTGAACCGCTCCATCGCCGCGCGCAGCGGCTCGGCCGGGCGGATGCGCACCGTGACGTCCTCCTGGCCCTGAACCACAAAGCGCAGCGCCAGCCGCCCGTCGCCGGCGCCGGCGCCGGCGCCGGCGTCGGCGGGCGCCGCGCCACCCCCGGCGTCGGCGGCGCCCACCCACGCGTCCAGGTCGCCCAGCAACACAAGGTCGTCGACCGCGCCACCGCTCGGCGGGGGGCCCGCCGCCACAGGCGCGGCTGCGCGGCAGCGGTGCCAGACGACAAGACGGCGGGCGGCGGCCGTGAGCGCGGGACGGCTGCCGCCCTCCGCCGCCGCGCGGCTGCACTGCCAGCGTGCGCTGCCGGGCGACACCTCACCCGCCAGCTGCACGTCGTCGTCGTCCTCCTCCTCGTCTGCTTCTTCGGCTGCGCGCCGCGCCTGCTCCAGCTGCTCCCGCATGCGGCGCATGCGCTCGGCCTCCGCGCGCGCGGCAGAGCTGAGCACGTCCGTGCTCGCGTGCTGCTGCTGCAGGCCCGCGAGCAGCCGCCTGCTGCCCTGCCCCTGCGGCGCGGGCGCCGGCTCCAGCTCCCCACCGGCCTGCTGTGACGACGGCCGCTGCTGCTGCTGCTCGTCCGCCGCTTCGTCGCTGTCCAAGAGAAGCACCGGCGACTTGCTGCACCGCGCTTGCGCCCCGTTGCGGGTGCGCGCCGCCTGCCGCGCCGCCGCCGCCACGCACGCGGCGATCACCTCGTCCCCCTCCTCGCTCTCCTGCCCGGCGCCGGGCCCTGCAGCGTCCAGGTCGTCCGACGGCGGCGCCTGCGGCGCGGCGGCAGGCGACACGGCACACGCGAGCTGACCGCCGTCCTGCGAACGCTACGCCAGCCCAGCCGCCGATGCCGGCGCGGTCGCCGCGGCCTGCGCGCCCGCCGCACCTGCTGTTGCAAGGGCGGCGCGCCCCGCCGCCTCTTGGCCGCCCTGGCCGCCGGCTCGTCGTCCGAGTCGCTGCCGGCGTCCCAGTCTGCGCGCCGCGCGCCCGGGCAGCGGTCGGTTGTCGTGCGGCGGCGCCGCGCCCGCGCGCGCGCCTGCGCGCCGCCGCGCCTGCGTCATCCTCGTCCAGCTCCGGTGGCGGCGTGACGGTGCGCCAGATGTCCGACATCGGCCCCCCTCAGGCGGACGGCCCCGGGCGAGACAGCAGCGCGCGACGCCGCCGCACCCGCGCAGCGCGTGTGGGCGTGGGTTGTGCGCGGCGGGGAGCGACGCGAACGAAGAGCGATGCGGCCGACTGGAGGGCGTGCAGCTGGCTCCCTGCACTGACCGCCGCGGCGCGCGAGGGAGCAGCAGCGCCGCCGCCGCCGCTGTTATGAACGCGAGCCTAACCCCGCTTCAAGTGCTCATGATCGTGCCTCCTGTGAACGCTCCAGCAGCAGTGCGGCGGCGTGGAGGCGACGCGCCGCACGCAGCAGAGCAGCAGCAGCAGCCGCAGGCGAATCAGCGGTCCCGCGCCAGCCCCGCGCCGCGCGAGGGCGTGCGATGGACAGGCGCCGCGGGCACAGCCCGCTGCCGCCTCCCCGCGAGCCCAAGGCCGGCTCGCGCGCCTCGCCACCGCCCTACGGCCGCGATGCGCCCGGGGAGCGCGGCCGCGGCCCGCCGCTGCCCGCACGCCGGCGGCGCAGCCCCTCCCCGCCGCGCGGCCGCAGCCCGCCGTCCTACAGCAAGCGGCACCGGCGCGACGACGACTACTACGAGCGCCAGTGCGCGCGCGGCCGCCGCTGCTGCGCTGCTCCAGCGCGCCGCCGCCGGCGCGCGCGCGCGCAGGCCCAACCGCGCAGCGCTGCCGGCGCCCGGTAGCGGGCGCGGCGCGTCGGCGGCTCAGCGCGCCGCGGTCGCCGCCGCCGCCGCCCGCAGCGACCGCTACGGCAGCCCGCCGCCGCGGCGCGGGCACTCGCCGCCCGACTACCACCGCCGCGGCTACGACGCGCCGCCCTACGGCGACTACCACCACCCCCCGCCGCCGCCCCGGGGGTGCGCCGCGCGGCGGCGGCGACGGCGGCGGCGGCGGCGCGGCGGCCGCTCGCGCGGCACGCCGCCGCGCCGGCCAGCGCGCCCCGGGCCCGCCCCGACGCGCGCGCCCGCGCGCGCCCCTCGCCGCCGCAGGCGCGAGCGCAGCCCCGAGCGCGGCGGCGAGCCGCGCAGCTTCAAGCGCTTCCTGATGGACGTCCCCGACAGCGTGTCGCCCGCGGAGGCGCAGGCGCTGTACGAGGCGTACCTGACCGCGCACTTTGGGGACCAGCTGCGCGCCAAGTTTGAGCAGGACAAGAACGTCAGCAGCGTGCGCGCGATGTACCACCCCGCCGCGTTTGAGTCGTCCCTCGCGCGGCACAAGGAGGAGGCGGCGGCCGCGGCGGCGGCGCTCGCGGGCGACATCCGGTCCGGCGCGCTCGACCCGGCGGCGCCCGACTTCAACCAGGGCGCGCCGCCGCGCGACGACGGCGACGACGGCGGCGCGGCGCCCGCCGCGCGCGAGGGCCCCGTGTGCCTGTGGAAGCCGGAGCGCGTCGCGGCCGACTACAAGACCGCGCGCCGCCTGGTGGCGCTGCTGGACAGCCAGCGCGGGCTGCGCCTGGCGGACAACCCCCTGCTGCCCGCGCCGCCCGCGGCCGCCGCGGGCGAGGGCGAGGGCGAGGCCGAGGCCGAGAAAGGTACGTGGCGCCGGGGGGGGGGGTGGCTGCCAGCAGTGCTGCTGTGTTGTGCCGCGCGGCAGCGCCGCCGCCGCGCCGGCCAAGCGTCGAGCGGGGCGCTGCTCCGCCTGCGGGCACCCGCAGACGGCGGCGAGGGCGGCGACGGCAAGGCCGACGCGGCGCTGGCGGCCGTGCTGGCGGAGGTGGAGGGCGAGGAGGTGTCGTGCGAGGGCGAGGACGCGCTGGCGGAGCGCCTCGCCGCGCTGGACCTGCTGCTGGTGTGGCTGTGGCGTGTGCACGGCGTCGACTACTACGGCGGCCGGGAGCTGCTGCAGGAGGCGGACTACATGGACCGCGGCGCGGCGGCCCGCACGCTGCGCGGCGCGCGCCCGGAGGAGGGCGAGGAGCAGGATGAGGCGGAGGGTGCGTGCCCAGCGGGGACGGCGAGGGCAGCGCGCTGGGAGCGTGCCGCGGCGCCCCGCGCGCGCCGCGCGCTGGGGCGCGCTGGCTGCTGAGCGCGCCGCCGCCGCCTAAACCCCGCAGCCAAGGCTGACCTGGCTGACCTCGCGGAGCGCGTGGACAAGGTCTGGGCGGCGCGCCTGGAGGGCCCGGACCCGCTGCTGGCCGGCTGCCAGCGCGAGGAGGTGCGGCGGCTGGCGGCGGTGCTGCTGGCCGCCGCTGCGCCGCGCGGCGCGCCCTCGCGCCCCTCGCGCGCCGACCGTGCGCGCTGCTGCCGGGCGCAGATTGAGAAGCGGCTGGACGAGTACGTGGAGTCACAGATCAAGATGGAGAGCGACAAAAAGTGCGTGGGGCTGGGGGCGCGCGCGCGCGCGCGCCTGCGGGGCGGCCTGCTCCCGCCGCTCACAGGGCACGCGCACAGCCTCCAGCGCGGGCGCGGGCGCGCCCGCGCACAGCATGTTGCCCCGAACGCACGCGGCGCTGCTGCGGCCAGCTCGCACGGCCCCCGGCCCACCCCACCACCCTACCACCTCGAGAGAGCTTGCCTCGCCGCCCCACCACCCAAGCGCCGCTTGGGCAGCCTCGTTTGCTCGCACGCCTGCCGGGTTCTGCTGTGCACTAGCGGGAGCGGCGACAGCCAGACCTCTCCGGCGGGGCTGGCGTGGAGAGGCGGGAGCCGGCGCGCGCGCCCGCCTACGCCAGGGCGGCCAGCGGCTGCGAGTACCGCCGGCAGCACCGCCCCGACACACACCCTCGCGCACCTCTTGAGCGACAGCAGCGCGCCCCGCTCCTGCCCAACCCTACCTCGCACCTCGAGCCCCCACTGAACCCTTGCAGCGGCGGCAGCGGCAGCGGCGCCGACCGCAGCGTGTGCGCGCGTGTTTGTCGGCCGTGCTCCCTAGCTCGCGCAGCCGCTGCAGCGTGCCGCCCGGGGCGCCGCGAGGTCTGCTGGTCACAGAGAGAGGCGCCGGCTGGGGCGACGCGCGGCACCCGGCGCCGCCCCGCGCCGCGCGCCGCGCGCACCGACGGCCCGCGCGCGCCGCCGCCCTGCCCCGCGCGCTGCGCGCCGCGCCGCAGGTGGGGCAGCACGTTCAGCAACAAGTACTTCCTGGAGAAGCGCTTTGTGGTGAAGCACGTGTACAACAAGCACGGCGGCCGCCTCGACGAGCAGCGCGACGTCATCCGCGACGACCTCTTCTGGCGCGCCTACGAGGCAGACAACAGGGCGCGCCACGCCGCCGCGCGCGCCGCCGCGCAGGCGCGCGACGCGGCACGCGCGGGCGACGTCGCCATGGCGGACGCAGAGTGGCAGGCGCGCGCCGCGCGGGGGCGGGGCGGCGCGCCGCGCGAGTGCTGCGTGCGCTGCGCGTCGGCTTGCCGCGCACCGACCTGTGTGCCGCGCGCCGACCCGTGTGCCGCGCGCCGACCCGTGTGCCGCGCGCCGACCCGTGCGCCGCGCCGCGCCGCGCAGGAGGGCTACGAGGGCGGCGGGCGCGGGCCGGGGCGCATGGGCCCGATGCGCGGGCGCGGCGGGCGCATGGCGGGGCGGGGCCCGCTGCTGGGCGGGTTGCCGGTGCTCGACCCGGGCATGATGCTGGGCGGCCTGCCGGGGCCGATCATCATGCCCGGGCCGGGCATGCCGCTGCCGATGATGGGCCCCGGCGGGCTGCCGGGGCCGATCGTGCTGGGGCCGGACATGATGCTGCCGGGGGACATGGGCGGCATGCCGCTCTTCATCCCCGGACCCGGCCGCGGCCTGCGCGGCGGGCTTCGCGGCGGGCCGCGCGGGCGCGGGCGCGGCGGGCCGCCGGGCGGGCGGGGGTACTACGACCTCGACGCGCCCGCAAACAACCGCGCCGTGCTCGACTACGGCGACCTCTGACGCGCACCGCCGTGTAACCGAGCAGCCGCCCCAACGCCGCCACGCGCTGTAGCGACGGGCGCGCGCGGCGTGCGCCGCCGGACTGCACCGCGGCGCGGCGGCGCAGGCCCGCCGGCGCCCGACGAGGCCGTGGCAGTCTGTTCTGGCCGAGGCAGCGACGCAGCATCGCCCTCAATGCGCAGCGAACAGTAGCCGCCGGCACGGCGCACGCAGACATGGCCGACGACGCGGACGCGCTCCTGCGCGCGGCCGCCTGGGCCGAGGCGCGGGGCGGCAAGGAGCGCCTGATCTGGCAGACCTCGCTGCTGACGCTCATCGACAATGAGCCAGGTGGGCCGCGCCCGGGGCAGGGAGTGATGCGGCCCCGCCGCGCCCAGCCTGCGCGACGCCAGGGCGCGGCACCGATCGCTGCGCGTGCGTTCTGGGGTGTAGCATCTCCTGCGCCAGCTGCGGGACCAAGCGTGGCCGCCATGGCCGCCGGCGGGCGCAGCCGCCGCTGCCGGTTGGAGAGCGCGCCGCCCGCCCGCCGCAGGCTTCCTGGAGGCGCGGGCCGGCGAGGTGGCGGCCCTGGTGCTGGACACACTGCCCGCCTACGAGGCTCGCTCGCAGCAGCGCGCGGTGAACCGGCTCGTGCGCGCCGCGCTGGGCCACGAGGCGTACGTCAAGGCCTTTGCCGCGGCGCTGCTGCGCGCGGCAGCGAGCAAGCAGGCGCCGCAGGCGGCGTTCAGGCTGCTGGAGTGGAGCTGCATGCTGCTGGAGGCGCTGCCGCCCGAGGGCAGCGCCAAGGCGGCGGCGAAGCTGCTGGAGGCGCAGGGCGGCCTGCTCGACGCGCTGCACGCGGCCGACACGCACCCGCTCGCGGCGACGGGCCGCGGCGCGCGGCGCGGCGCGGCGCACCACTGGTCGGCGGCGCAGCGCGCGGTGCTGCGGCTGCTGCGCGCGCGGCCGGGCCTCGCGGCCGACTACCAGGCGGCCGCCGCGGCCAGCGGCAGCCCCGGCCTCGTGCGCATCGCGCTGCAGGCGGCGCTGCCGCGCCGGGCGGGTGCGGCGCAGCAGCAGCAGCAGCAGCAGGGCGAGCCGCAGCAGCTGCCGCCCGGCGCCGAGGCGGCGGTCGCGGCGCTGCTGCCGGTGCTGTGCGACCGCGTGCTGGCGGCGCCGGAGCGGCCCTCGGCCGCGCTGCTCTCGGCGTTTGCGCCGCTGCTGCGCGCGCTGACGCCGGAGCAGGTTGCGGACAAGGTGCTGCCCGCGGTCAGCCGCGCCGCGCGGCGCACGCCCGAGCCCGCCATCGCGGCGCTGGGCGGGGCGCTGGAGCTGATGACCCTCAACCTCAGCACCGCCGCGCCGGAGCTGGTGGCCCTGCTGCTGCAGCAGCTGCGCGCCAAGGAGGCGGTGCGCGGCGTCGCGGGCACGGCGCTGGCCGCGCTCGCGGCGCGCGTGCAGGACGCGGGCGTGGCCGGCGCGCTGGTGGCCAAGGTCACGGGCGTCCTGGACGGCAGCGCGGAGGGCAAGATCAAGCTCGCGGGCGAGCGCGCCGCGCTCGCCGCCGCGCTGGCCAGCCTCAGCGCCCTGCCCCGCACACCCGACATGGCGGCCGTGGCGGCAGGCGCGGCCACCTTCTGCGCTGGCGCCGTCAAGGACGAGCGTGAGTGGCGTGCGGGCAGGGAGGGGGGGAGCGCGGCGGCGGTGGCGTCTGCACTCGCCACGCTCGCCCGTGTTGCTGACCGCTCTGCCTGCCCCCCCCCCCCCCCCGCCTACCCCTCCTGCGCGCGGCCGCAGCCGTTGAGGAGGTGAAGCTGGCGCTGCTGGCCGCCCTGGCCGAGTGGCTGCCGCGCTGTGCCGAGGTGCCCACGCCCGTGGCGACGGGCCTGGCGGGCGCGCTGGGCGACGCCAAGGACTCGGTCCGGCGCACCGCCCTGGTCGCGGCGATGGCGGCCGTGCGTGACGCGCCGGGCCTGGCCTCCGGGCTGGCTCCGCTGGCCGCGCCGCTGGCCAAGCTGGTGACCGAGGGCTGCGCCAAGGCGGTGGCGCGCGGCAACGGCATCGCGGCGCTGCTCCTTGCGGCGCAGGTGGCGGCCGCAGACGCGGGCGCCGCCGCGGCACTGGCCAAGGCGGGCGTGTGGGACGCGCCGCTGGCAGCCGACTCGCCGCTGCTGTCGGCCGCCACCCTGGCCAAGCTGGCGCCCGCCGACGCGGCGCCCGCGGCGGAGCTGGCGCAGACGCTGCTGGCGTGCCACGGGGACCGTCTGCAGCCCGCCAGCCACGCCGCGGTCTGCCAGCTGCTCGCGCTGTGCCTGCTGCACCACAGCCTGGAGGTGCGGCGCCGCGGCGTCGCGGCTGGCCGGCCGCTCATGGCCGGCGCGCCGGCGCTGCTGGGCCCGCTGCTGGCGGGCCTGCGCCACTGGGCCAACGCGCCGACCGAGGCGCTGGTCCTGGCGGAGCCGGGTGAGGCGGTCAGCGACGCGGCGGGCACCTACTCGCACGCCTTTGCGCGCGCGCTGCTGGCGCTGCTGCCCTTCACGGAGCGCGCCGCGCCGGGCTACGCGCCCGCGCACCACACCGCGGCCTGCGCCGCCGCGCTGGAGGGTCGTGGCCTGGCCGAGCTGCTTCTCATGGCGCACCACCCCGCCATCACCGCGGGCGTGGCGAACAAGCACGCCACCTGGGCGGCGGCCTGCCGGCGCCTGCTCGGCACGGTGCCCGCGGCGCTCAAGAGCGGCGCGCCGGGCGTGCTGGCCGTGCTGCTGGGCGACGGCGGCCTGGGCAGCCCCTGCCCCGGCGACGTCGCGGCGGCGCAGCTCGCGCTGGGCTCGGCGATGGCCGCCGCGCCGGGCGGGTGCCTGGACCCGCTGCTGGCGGGCCTGGCGGGCTGGCTTGACCGGTCGCGCCACGACGCGGTGAGCGACGACGACATTGCGGTCTGGCGCACGCCCGAGGGCCTGCTGGCGTCCGAGGTCGTGCCGGAGGGCGTCTACGTGCCCGAGGTGGTCGTCAGCAAGAACGTGCGCAAGGCGCGAGGCCGGTTCAGGGTGAGTGCGCGCTTGCACGCCAGCGCGCGCGCGCGCGTGGTGCGCCGAGGCGTGCCCGGGCTGCAGCCGCCGGCGCGGCCGCGCCCGCGCACTGACGCCGGCACCGCGCGCCCGCAGAGCGACAACCGCGCGTTTGCCACGGCGGACGACGACGACGACGACGACGACGAGCCCGCGCCGGCCAAGCCCGCAGCCGCGGCGCGCCCGTCGGCCGTCGGCGCCGGCGGGCGTGGCGGCGCGCGCGGCGGCGGCGCCGTGTCGGGCAAGGGCCCCAAGGACGCTGCGGCGCGGCAGGCCGAGTTCCGCGCGCGCAAGCTGGAGGAGGAGGCGGAGGTGCGGCGCGGCGTGGTGTGCCTCCAGGCGCGGCTCGACACCGGCCTCGCGGCGCTGCGCGCGGCGGTGGAGGGCAACACGGCCTTCGCGGCCAGCCACCTGCGCGAGCTCGGCGCGCTCTGCCAGCCGCTGCTGGGCAGCCCCATCTGCGGCGACGCCGCGTTTGCGGCGGTGCGCAGCCTGGCGCGGTGCATGCCGCCGCCGCTGGGCGGGCGCAGCCTGCTGCTCGCGGGCTGCCTGCGCCTGGTGGGCCTCGCGGCGCGGCGCGGCGACGGCGTGAGCTACGAGACCTTCCCCTCTGCGCCGGGCGTCGCCGACGTGCTGGCCGCGCTGTGCGCGGCCACCGTGGCGCCGCGCCGGCCGCTGCCGGGGCCGAGCTACGCGCTCGTCTTCCCCGTGCTGGCGGCGGTGCTGAGCTGCCCCGTGATCAGCCCGCTCCACGACGACGCGCTGCGCGTGCTGGGGCTGCACGTGTCGCCTGAGCAGGACATCCCGCGCGGCGAGAGCCTGGAGCTCTGCTACGCCGTGCTCGGCCGCATCCCAGCCTTCCGTGACCGCGTCGCGCCGCTGCTGCGCAGCCTGTGCGCGGGCGTGGGGGAGCCAGAGCTCATGCCCGCCGTCAGCGGCCTGCTGGCGGGCTCGCCCGCGGTGCGCGCGTGCGCACTCGCCGCGCTGCCGTCGGTGCCCACGCTGGCGGAGGGCGTGCAGCCGGAGAGCGGCGAGGCGCTTGCGGTGCTGGCGCTCGCGCGGCACGACTCCGACGAGACCAACGCGACGGCGGCGCAGGAGCTGTGGGCGCAGGTGCGCTACGGCAGGCAAGAGCGTGCGTGCGTGTGCGCGGTGCGCGTGCTGGAGCCGCCGCGCTGACGCCGCCGCCGCTGCCGCGCCGCCGCCCCCCGCCCCGCCGCCTCAGGCGGGGTGCAGCCTCGGGCCGGACGTCATCGCCCTGCTGGTGCGGCACATCACCTCGGACCAGCCCGACACGCGCGGCGCGGCGGCGGCGGCGCTGGCGGACGCGCTGCGCGCGGCGCCCGCGTGTACGCCGTCGTGCCTGGAGGCGGTGCTGGCGCTGTACGGCGACGACCTGGAGCCCGACGACGAGGTGGCCGCGGCGGTGCTGCTCGACGACGCGGAGCGCGCGGCGCGGGACGCCGCGCGCGACGCGCAGGCCAACGCGCGGCGGGGGGTGGCGTCGGGGCTGGAGGCGCTCGCGGGCGTGCTGGGCTCCGACGAGGTGCGCGGCGCGCTGCACTTCCTGGTGACGCGGGGCCTGGCGGAGCCGCGCGACGACATTCGGGAGGCCATGGTGGCGGCAGGTGAGCGGCGCGGCAGGACCACGGCGGCAGGCCGCGCCGGCTGCTGCGCCCGCCGCTGCTGCTGCACCACTGCTGCGGCGCGGCCGGCCGACGCGTGCGCTGCCCGCGGCCTGCCCCCGCCACATCAGGCGTTGCGCTGGTGGAGAGCCGGGGCGACAGCCTGTCGCAGGCGCTGCTGCCGCAGTTTGAGGGTTACCTCGAGCCCGGCGCGGCGGCGCGGCTGGGCGTGGACGAGGCGCGTTACGACCTCGTGCGGGAGGGCGTGGTGGTGCTGCTGGGCATGATGGCGGGGCACCTCGCGCCGGGCGACGACAAGGTGCGGCGCCGCACCACGGGGAGCCTCGGCAGGGTAGACGGGTCTGTGCACCGCCCCGCCGCACGGCTCTGCTGGCGCGTGATGGCAAATCTATCCTTTGAGCGCGGCCCCTCGGCCGCGCCGGTGATGCAAACTTCACTTCCCTTATCTCTGACGCCAGCAGAGCCGCGCGCGCCGCGCGCCCCGCCTGCGTGCGGTGTGCTGCGTGACCTGCGAGTGGGCTGCACCAGCCAGGCAGTGCCCGAGCTGCCCCCCGTTGCCTGCCCGCGCCGCGCGCGCGCAGCGCCGCTCCATCATCGGGCTGCTGCTGGAGGTGCTGTCCACGCCGAGCGAGGCGGTGCAGCGCGCGGTGTCCAACTGCCTGCCGCGCCTCGTGGCGCCGCTGGCTGAGGACAAGGCCTACGTGGAGGGCCTGCTTGACCGCCTGCTGGAGGGCCTGCGCCTGGGCGGGCAGGCGGGGTACGGGCTGCGCCGCGGCGCCGCGTACGGGCTGGCGGGCGCGGTAAAGGGGCTGGGCATGTCGAGCCTGAAGGGCTACGGCCTGCTGGAGGCGCTCAAGGCGCGCGTGGAGGACAAGCGCGACCCCGAGGGCCGCGAGGGCGCGCTGCAGGCATTTGAGTGCCTGTGCGAGAAGCTGGGCCGCCTGTTTGAGCCGTACGTCATCCACATCCTCCCACTCCTCCTGCAGTGCTTCGGCGACGCGTCGCCCCAGGTAGGCAAACCCGCGCCCATGCGCGCACCATCACGCCCGCGCCCGGGGTTGCTGAGCCCCCGCCCGCGCGCCGCCGCCGCGGCCCGGCCCGGCCCGCAGGTGCGTGCGGCGGCCGAGGATGCGGCGCGGTCGATCATGGGCCAGCTGAGCGCGAGCGGCGTGAAGCTCGTGCTGCCGGCGCTGCTGAAGGGTCTGGAGGACAGCGCGTGGCGCACCAAGCAGGGCTCGATCCAGCTGCTGGGCGCCATGGCGCACTGCGCGCCCAAGCAGCTCGGCAGCTGCCTGCCCACCATCGTGCCGCGCCTCAGCAGCGTGCTCAGCGACGCGCACCCCAAGGTGCAGGCCGCCGCCAAGGAGGCGCTGGGCGAGGTGAGCGAGGGGCGCAGGGCGCTGCGCTGGCGCCAGGCGGCCGCGCCTGCAGGCAGCGGCGACGCTGCGCGCGCGCGCGTGGTCGGCGCCCCGGCACCGCCGCCCGCCGTGCGCGCGGTGCAGGTCGGCAGCGTGATCCGGTCGCCCGAGATGGCGGCGCTGGTGCCGGGGCTCATGGCGGCCATCGCGGAGCCCAACGCCTCGACGCGACCCTGCCTGGACACGCTGCTGGGCACGACGTTTATCCACACCATCGACGCGCCCAGCCTGGCGCTGCTGGTGCCCGTGGTGCACCGCGGCCTGCGCGACCGCAGCGGCGACACCAAGAAGCGCGCCGCGCGCATCGTGGGCAACATGTGCAGCCTCACCAACGACCCCAAGGCGAGCCGCGCGGCCACGGGCGCGGGCGCGGGCGGGGGCGCGGGCGGGGGCGCGGGCGCGCGGGCGCGGCAGCCGAGGCTGCCCGCGCGCTGCGCGCGCCGCCGCCCCTTGCCCCGACCCCCGCCCTGCCCTGCCCCCCCCCCCATCCAGGACATGACGCCGTACGTTCCGCTGCTCATGCCGGAGCTGCAAAAGGCGCTGCTGGACCCGCTGCCCGAGGTCCGCGCCACCGCGGCGCGGGCGATGGGCAGCCTGCTCAAGGGCATGGGCCCCGCGGCGCTGGGGGACCTGCTGCCCTGGCTCCTCGCAACGCTGCGCAGCGAGGGCAGCAGCGTGGAGCGCTCGGGCGCGGCGCAGGGCCTGGCCGAGGTGCTGGCGGTCATGGGCGAGGCGCACCTGGGCGAGCTGCTGCCGGAGCTGGAGGCGAGCGCGGGCAGCAAGAATCCGTTTGTGCGCGAGGGCCACCTCACGCTGTTCAGGTACCTCCCCCTCACCATGGAGGCGCCCTTCCAGGACCACCTGGGCGAGGTGCTGCCCCTCATCCTCGACGGACTCAGCGACGAGGTGAACCACACACCCCGCGCGGGGGCGGCGCCCGCGCGCGCACGGCGCGCAGCGGTGGCGCCCCGCCGAGCGCCGCCCCGGTCGCGTGCGCGCAGGTGGAGGGCGTGCGCGACGCCGCGCTGGCGGCGGGGCGGTGCTTCGTGGAGGCGTACGCGCGCAGCTGCCTGCCGCTGCTGCTGCCCGCGGTGGAGGCCGGCCTGGACGGCGACAACTGGCGCATCCGCCAGTCCAGCCTGGAGCTGTGCGGCGAACTGCTGTTTAAGGCGCGACCAGCCGCCGCGCCGCGCGCCCTGCGCGGCAACTGCTCAGGGTATGCGCCGCTGCTGCCTGGATGGGGTGCGGCCCCCTGACGCCCCCCCCCCCCTCGCCGCCGCCCGGGCAGGTCGCGGGCACGAGCGGCAAGGTGAAGCTCGACGGCGGCAGCGACGACGAGGGCGCGGCGTGCGAGACGTACGGCGTGTCGATCCAGGAGGCACTCGGGCGGGAGCGCAACGCGGAGGTGCTGTCCAAGCTCTACGTCGCGCGCAGCGACGTGCAGTACGTCGTTCGCAACACGGGTCTGCACATCTGGAAGACCATCGTCGTCAACACGCCCCGCACGCTGCAGGAGATCCTGCCCGCGCTCATGGCTGAGGTCATCCGCGCCCTCGCCGCCCCGGGTGCGCGGCGCGAGCTGGGGCCTTTCGGGGAGGGGAGGGGGGGGGTGCTGCGTGGTGCGCGCCGCCCCGCCGCGCGGTTCTGCTGGCGCGTGATGGCAAATCTATCCTTTGAGCACGGCCCCTCGGCCGCGCCGGTGATGCAAACTTCACTTCCCTTATCTCTGACGCCAGCAGAGCCGCGTGACCCGCGCGTGCTGCCTGCGTGCTGTGTGCTGTGACAGGCATGTGTGTGTGGCGCGCGGCAGGTGACGAGACCATTTTGCCGATCTGAATCCAGCTCGACACTGGAGCCGGTGTGGAAAACCTGTTACGGATCCATCCGATGCCCAGCGCCCCCTTGTGTGTGTCGTTGCTGTGTGTG
The DNA here is from genome assembly GCA_014905635.1 of Scenedesmus sp. PABB004. Taxonomy (NCBI): domain Eukaryota; kingdom Viridiplantae; phylum Chlorophyta; class Chlorophyceae; order Sphaeropleales; family Scenedesmaceae; genus Scenedesmus; species Scenedesmus sp. PABB004. Next base: position 21,593 of record JABVCE010000039.1, on the reverse strand, counting down.
AGCGCCCCTGCCTGCGCGCGCGCCCCTGCAGACCCTGCCGCCCGCCGCCGCCCGCAGGCGAGGACCGGCGCTCTGGCGCCGCGCGCTGCCTGGGCGAGCTCGTGCGCAAGATGGGCGAGCGCGTGCTGCACCGCATGCTGCCCATCCTGCGCGACACCATGGCCAGCCCCGACGCCGCGACGCGCCAGGGCGTGTGCACCGGGCTCAAGGAGGTGCGCCCGCGCTCGCGGCTCGCGCCCCGCCGCGTGCCTGCCAGGCGCGCCGACTTATCGCCGCCGACACCGCGCCGATGCAGCACGCCGATGCCGCGCGCCGCCTCGCGCGCCGCCTCGCGCGCCGCCTCGCGCGCCGCCCGCCACGCACCTCGCAGCTGCTGGAGAACGTGACGCGGCACCAGCTGGGCGAGCACCTGTCCGACATCCTCCCGCCCATCCAGAGCGCGCTGTGCGACGCTGACCCCGCCGTGCGCGAGGCGGCGGGCGCCGCGTTTGGCGTACTCTTCAAGGGCGGCGCGCACGGCGCGGTGGAGAGCGTGGTGCCCAGCCTGCTGCACGGCCTCGACTCTCCCGCGCACGCGGCGCAGAGCATGGAGGGCCTGCGCGTCATCCTGAGCGTGCGGCCCCAGGTCTTCAACGGCATCGTGCCCAAGCTCCTGAAGCCGCCGACCAGCAGCGCGGGCCTGCGCTCCATCGGGCAGCTCGCCGGCACAGCATGTGAGTGGGCGGTCGCACGGCGCGGCACGCACGCTGCTTGCTGCGCGCCGCGTGCTTTGGCGGCGCGCCGCCTGGCGCTGGCGCGTGATGGCTTATCAACTGCAACAATCCCAGCGGGCGCCTGGCGCCACCTGCCGACAAATTCAACAACAACAACACAGCTGACGCCAGCCGGGTGCCGCGCCCTCGCCCTCTGCTCACGCCATGCTGCCGCCTGCCTGCGCTCACCCCGCCGCCCCTGCACCGCCCGCCCGCCCGCGCGCGCAGCGTCGGTGCTGATGCACCATATCCCCGCCATCATGGCCACCTGCCTCGCGCTCGCCAGCGGCCACGCTCCGGCGGGCCAGGCCAACGGCGCCGACGCGCCGCACGACCCGCGCGAGGAGGCGGCGAGCGAGGCCGCGCTGGCGGTGGCGCTGGCGACGGACGAGGAGAGCGTGCGCGTGCTGGTGTCGGAGCTGCTCAAGGGCCTGGAGGACGTGGCGGGCCGCGCGCTGGGCGCGGCGCGGCTACTGGCGGCGTACGCACGCAGCACCAAGCACAGCCTCACGCCCTACGTCGACGAGCTGCTCACGGTGCGGCGCGGGAGCGCGCGGCAGCAGCGCGCGCGCGCGCACCGCGCTCCAAGGGCAGGTGACGATACCATTTTGCCGATCTGAATCCAGCTCGACACTGGAGCCGGTGTGGAAAACCTGTTACGGATCCATCCGATGCCCAGCGGGGGCGCGCGTGCCCCTGCCGCCTGCCGCCCGCAACCGCGCCGCGCCGCGCCCCACGCCCTTGGCCGCCGCCCCGGCCGCCGCCGTGCGCAGGCGCTGGTGCTGCTGCTAGCCGAAGACGACGACGTGCTGGTGCTGGCGGCGTGGGAGGCTTGCGAGGCGCTGGCGGGCAGCATCCCGAAGGAGGACGCGCCGGGGCACGTGGCGGGGCTCAAGGACGCCATCGCGGGCGCGCGCGAGAAGGAGCGCCGCAAGCGGCGCGGCGGGCCGCTGCAGCTGCGGGGGCTGCTGCTGCCGCCCAAGGCGCTTGCGCCGTTTGTGCCGATCTACCTGCAGGGCGTGCTGCAGGTGCGATGCTGCGCCAGCGCGCGGCGCGCGCCCTGGTGGCGGGGCTGCGGCGCAGGCCCCCTGCCCCTGCGGCCTCTGACGCCCTGGCCCCCGCTCACCCCCGCCCGCGCGCCGCGCTGCGCAGGGCTCCTCGCCCGAGGTGCGCGAGGTGGCGGCGGAGGGCCTGGGCGAGCTGATCGTGCTGACGAGCGAGGAGGGGCTGAAGCCGTTTGTGGTGGCCATCACGGGGCCGCTCATCCGCATCATCGGCGACCGCTTCCCGCCCGCCACCAAGGCGGCCATCCTCGTCACGCTCGGCCTCCTCATCCGCCGCGCAAGCGCAGGGCTCAAGCCCTTTGTGCCCCAGCTGCAGACGACCTTCCTCAAGTGCCTCAACGACCAGGCGCGCCCCGTGGCGCGGCGCGCCGCGCGCTGTCGCCCGGGCGCGCTGCAGCCCGCCGCGAGTGCGCCCGCGCTGATGCGTTGACGCCCCGCGCCGCTGCCGCGCGACGCAGGCCGACGCTGTGCGCATGACAGCGGCGGACAACCTGGGCGAGCTCACGCGGCTGAGCGCGCGCGTGGAGGCGCTGGTGGGGGACCTGGCCGCCAACGCGGCGAGCGCGGCGGACCCCGAGACCAGCGCCGCATACCTCGTGGCGCTGCGCGGCGCGCTGCGCGCCAGCGGCGACCGCCTCACGCAGCCCACGCTGGACAAGGTGCAGGGCCAGCTGCTGGAGTTGTACAAGGTGCTGTCGGGCCGCCCCGGCGCCACGAGCGGGGGCGTAGATCCGCAGGCCGCGGCGCTGGTCAGCGCGATGGCGCAGTTTGCGGCGGTCGCGGGGCACAGCAGGCTGTCGCAGCTGCTCAGCGCCGGCCCGCTCTCGGCAGCGGGCATCAGCGGCAGCAAGGAGGCGCGCGAGCTGGCGGCCATGCTGCTGGCCGCAGTGGCCAGTGCTGCGGCACCGAGCATGGAGGAGGCCGGCGTGCTGCGCGCCGCGGTGGAGGCGGCGGCCAAGGCCACACGCGACGCCGAGCTGGTGCGTGACGCGTCACGCACCAGCGCGGCACGGCGGCGCTGCACCGGGGGCGCCGCAGCCCTGCGCGCACGCGGAGGGCCTGGTCGGATGTTGTGCGCAGCGTGCGCTGCGCTGACGTCGCCGCCACTGCCGCCGCCGCTGCCGCCGCAGGCGAGCGTGAAGACCGCTGGCGGGCGCGCGGTTGTGCGCCTCTTTGCCGCGCACCGCAACATCGGGCCGGCGCTGGTGGGCGCCATGACCACGCTCCTGGGCCCTGACCAGAGCTCCGAGGTTCAGCGCCAGGCCATGGTCAGCCTGTCCAAGCTCGCGGCGGCTGACGACGGCGCGCTGCAACCGCACCTGGTCGCGCTGCTGCCGAGCATCTGCTCCATCCTGCAGCGCGAGCCAAACAGCCAGGTCAAGGCGGCGGCGGAGCAGCTGCTCAAGCGCGCGCTGCGGCTCGCGGAGGGGCTGGAGGTGGGCCAGGGCGCCGCGGCGGGCGCCGGCGGCGCGACCAAGAGCTTCCTCACCGACGCGTACCTGCGGCGCCTGCAAAAGCTGGCCGAGGACGAGTGGGTGGAGCAGGAGGAGTACTAGGCCTAGGCCTCGGAGGCACGCGGCGGGGGCGCGGCGAGCGCGCGGGGCGCGGGCGTGGCGCGCCATCTGGTCGCGGCGGGCGAGCGCGGCGCAGGCAGGATGGAAACGCGAGACCGCCGCCGCGCGTGTGCAGCCCAGGGCTCAACTGTTGGTTGCACAGAGCCGCCTCCCGCCCGGCCCCAGTGCGCACACCGCAAGACCCCCCCTGTGCGTCGGACACACGCGCACAACCCCGCCGCCAGCTCAACCATGTCAGGTCAGATGCAGTTTGTGATGAGCGTCAGCGGCACGCCCGCGCCGTCAGCCCCCGCGCACACACACACGACGTCGCGTCGGCATGTCAGCAGCAGCGCCGGCGCCGGCGGGGCCTGCATACCACGGCTGCCACGCCGCTGCTGCTCACCCGCCAGGAGCGCCCGGCCGTCGCCCCGCCCCGCGGCGCGGCTACTCGCTGTCCGAGGGCTCCTTCTTCTCCTTGGCCTTCTTCTCCTTCTTCCCCTTCTTCTCCTGCCCACCGGCACGGCGCGCGCGCCGCGTTGGCCCGGGCGCGCACGCCCCAGCCCCGCGGCGAGCGCCCCCCGGCGGCGGCGCCGCCGCCGCCGCTGCTGCGCAGCTGCGTGCCGCGCCGCCGCCGCCGTCGTCGCGCGCGCGGCGCCGCACCTTGTCCTTCTTGTGCTTCTTGTGCGACTTGGGCTCCGTCGCCGGCTCCGCGACGCGCTTGGCGTCGCCCGCGGGCGCCTTGGCCTGGGGCGTGGCGCCGTTGGCGGGCGCGGCGCCGCGGTAGGTGTTGAACATGCGCACGTAGTCGACCGGCGCCTGCCCCGCTGCGCGGCCCGCCGAGACCAGCTCCTCCCACACGGGCATGTCATGCGTGCCGTCCGCGAGCTTGGCGTTGTAGGCCTCGCTGCGGCACAGCGCGCGGGGCGCGCGGGTCACGCGGCAGCGCGGCGCGCGGCGGGCGCGCGGCTGCAGCGGGCCAAGCGCCGCCCGCGGCGCCGCCTGCTGCGCTGGCCCCGGCGCCGATGGCCGCCTCGCCGGCCGCCGCGCTGACCGCTGGCGCTGGCCGCCGCCGTCGGCGTGGCCGCCGCCCCGCTGGGCCCCCGGGCGTGCGCGGGGGCTCACCGCGCGGCGGTGTAGCGGCGGTTGAGGTCCTCCTTCTGGCCCTCGGGCAGCGCCTTCCACACGCCGCCGACCTCGGTGAGGCTGCACTCGACGCCCGCCTCCTTGAGCGCATGCATCGCGGCCTGCACAAAGACGTTGTAGTTGCTGCGGATCGGCGCGCTGCCCTTGGGGCCCTTGAACGCCTTGCCCGCCTTGGCGCCCATGGCCGCCTTGACGCTCGGCAGCTTGGCCGCGCGCTTCATCGCCGCGTCGACCGCCTCGGGGTTGAGCAGCTCGCTCAGCGTCGCGCGCATAAAGTCCATCAGGCCCGCAACCACCGCGCTCTGCGCGGCGCTGGCGCGCTTCTTGGGCGTTGCCGGCGCCGCCTCGCCGCCGCTGTCAGACATCGCTGCCGCTGTTCCCGCTGTGGCGCGCGCGGCTGCTGCGCCTGGGGGCCGGGGCGAGCCCTGCGCGGGCGGCAGGGGGCGGCGGCGGCGGACGCGTGGGCGCGCGGCGGGCGCAGCAGCAGCGGCGGGCGCAGGCGCGGCGCGGCGGGCATCGGGCGCCGCCCCCGCTTGCGCCGGCGACGGAGCCTGGCCGGTCCTGGGGCCGGGGCGCGCGCGGGGGCGGGCGCAGCGCAGCCGGAGGCGCCTGGCGGGCGCCTGGCGGGCCGCTGCTGCCTCGCGCAACAAAAGGTGCGCCCGACGCGCGCCCCGCCGGCTCGACGAACGCGGCCTAAGGCCGAACGCGGCCTTAACCCACTGCCGCCGGGAGGACCCCAGCCGCACCTGCTGCTGCGCCGGGGGGCGGAGGCGCGGGTCCCAGGTGCCGGGCGCGGACAGGGCGATGTGCGTGAGGATATCGTGTGGGGAGCTGCGACGTCGCCAGGCGCAAGCGGCAAGCAGGGCAGCGTCACCGTCGGCCGCAAAAGCGCGCTGCCCCGAACGCGACGCTGCTGCGCCGCCGCCGGCACGGAGTGGCGCCCCTGGTGCGCACCGGGAGGGAAGTCAGCGTAGGGAATGCAGTTCAAGGCCACGCGAGTCCCCCGCGCACGCGCCGGCGCGCGCCGGCGGGCCCGCGCGCCACGGACGAACGCTACGGTGGAGCGCCTCCGCCGACACGGAGCGGCGCCCTTGGTGCGCACCGGGAGGGAAGTCAGCGTAGGGAATGCAGCTCCACGGCAATGCAGTTCCAAGGCCACACGAGTCCCCCGCGCACGCGCCAGCGCGCGCCGGCGGGCCCGCGCACCTCGGCCAGCGCCGCGGCGACCGCCGCGTGCGTCGTGCGGCCTGCGTGGCGTCGGCCGTGCTGCCCGCCATGGGAAACGTAGTAGAGAGCTGGTCGCGCCGGGCGGTGCGGCGTTGGGCAGAGCGCCTTGAGCGCGGAAAGCCGGGTCAGCGCGGCCGTCAGCGAAGGGGTTAGGTTTTGGATTTTAGGTTTTATAGGTTTTAGGTTTTAGAGTTTTAGGTTTTTTTTTTAAGTTTTTAGGGTTTTAGGTTTTTCGGGTTTTAGGTTTTTTAGGTTTTTAGTTTTAGGTTTAGGGCAGCTGCACAGACAACGCCAACTGCACCACCACCAACTGCATCGCTGGCAAGTGCTATGCGACGGTGCGTGTGTGTGTCCTTCGTGTGGCAGCATATCCGGCGCGCGGCATGCGGCGTGCACGTGCGCCGACCTCACCACACCGCACCCACGCCGCCCGCTGCCGCTCCGCGCGCAGGGCGTTGTGGACGTCGGCGGCAGCTGCACAGACAACGCCAACTGCACCACCACCAACTAACCAAGCGTACCGCCCAAGAACGCCTTCGTTCTTGCCCTGCCCCGAGTCGGGAATCCCGACTGAGCCTGCGTGTAACAACAACAACACCAACTGCATCGCCGGCAAGTGCTATGCGACGGTGAGTGCGCGCGCCTTGCGGGCGGCAGCATATCCGGCGCGCGGCATGCGGCGTGCACGTGCGCCGACCTCACCACACTGCACTTATGCCGCCCGCTGCCGCTCCGCGCGCAGGGCGTTGTGGACGTCGGCGGCAGCTGCACAGACAACGCCAACTGCACCACCACCAACTGCATCGCCGGCAAGTGCTATGCGACGGTGAGTGCGCGCGCCTTGCGGGCGGCAGCATATCCGGCGCGCGGCATGCGGCGTGCACGTGCGCCGACCTCACCACACTGCACTTATGCCGCCCGCTGCCGCTCCGCGCGCAGGGCGTTGTGGACGTCGGCGGCAGCTGCACAGACAACGCCAACTGCACCTCTACAAATTGTGCAGACGGGCAGTGCGTCGCGTCGGTGCGTTGCTATGGGGTGGTTATGAGTTTAGGCCCTAAGGGTTTGGGGTTCGACAAAGTTGAGCTAGTTAGATAATTGCGGTTTGGGGCATCGGTTATTTGCGATTAGGGTTTATAACATTGGTTTCAAAATAGCATCATCAACCCACCGCTAAGTTGCTCCTCACGCAGGGCTTAGCTGCTCTGAATGAGATATGCCAAGACGATGCCGATTGTGCAAGCCAAAACTGCGACGTCCAAGTTGACAACTCTTACTTGTGTAAACAGGCGCGTTGGCTGCTGTCACATTTGCGCAAGCTTATGTATGTTGTGCCAATCGCTCAACATGCCGTGTTCTTCTTGCTACGTAGGGTATCAAGGCGACTGGCGACGTCTGCACGTATACCACTGAGTGCGCAACCTTTTCATGCGTCAACAATGCTTGTCAAGCAGCAACCCCTTGAATACTTGCTGAGCACTGGGACGTTTTCCGTTTTGCTCTCTATGGACGCAAACAAGGCTAAGGGCAAGGCTACCACAGGGCACATGGAGACACCTGCTAGGCTCTTCGGCGGTTGTGCCGCCGCCACGCTGCATCCCAGCCGCGCCCCCTGGCAGCCGGCGCGCACCGCGTGACGTCCGCGACGCCGTGCCTGCCCGCGGCAAAGGCGTGCGCGATGCGCTTGCCCCAGCCCGCCTCATAGAGCAGCGGCTGATCCCACGAGCGCTCGCACGCGTCCACGTGCACCCAGCGCCCGAGCCCGTCGCTCCAGTACTCACACCACACGTGGTCGGCGCAGTCCGAGACGTGCCGCGCCTCAAAGTCCGCCGCGCGCAGCAGCAACAGGAACGTGTGCGCCCATTCGCCGCACCTGCGCGGCGCGGCAGCTGAACCGCGAGGGTCCCTGCGCGTTCAGCAGCTCCGCGCCGCCACGCCGCGCGCACCTGCCGCGGCGCGTGCTGAGCAGCTTGACGGCGTGTGTGTAGCGCGGGAAGCGCGTCACCTGCGGGCAGCGCGCCGCACAGCGCCGGCGCGTTAGCCAGCGAGAGGCGCCGCAGCCCGCAGCGGCACGGCGCGCCGGCGGGGCGGCAGCGGTGGCTGGGCCTTGCCTGGGAGCAGACGGTGCAGCGGTAGGTCTCCACGCGCCCCGCGCCGTGCGCCGCCTCTTGCGGCGTGGGCGCCGCCATGCCGGCGTGCGTGGTGCCGCCGCCGCACACCTCGCACGGCGGCTGGTCGACCTGACGTTGGGGGCGGCGGTTCGGCGGCGCCCCCCCCCCCCCCCAGCAGGAGGCCCCCACTGTGGCCCGCGTGCCGTGGTCCGGCCCCCGCCCGCGCACCCAGGTGAAGAAAGAGGCCTTGAACCACGCGGCCAGCCCCTGCACCGCCAGGTCGCCCTCGCTGCAGCGCAGCGGCTCGCCCAGGCGGGCATGCAGCGCCGCCGTGGCCGCCGCCTCGGCGCGCAGTTCTGCCAGCTGCATCAGCTCGAGCGCGGCTGCGCGCGCCGACGCATCCTCCACCTGGCGCGCGGAGGCCGCCGGTGTTGGGGCGCTCAGCGCGCGGGCCGCCGGCAGCGCCAGCCGGCTGCGCGCAGCGGCCGCACGCACAGACAGCGCCTTGGCCACGCCGGCGTTGAGCTCCGCCACGAGCCGTGCCTGCTCGTCCGGCGGCCGGCCCGCCTCCCGCGCCGCCGCTGCGTCCTCCTCGGCCTGCGGGGGCAGGGGCAGGGGCAGGCGGTGTCTGGGGCACGAGCACCGCCGCCGGGGCGCGCACCGCCGCCAAGCGGCAGCGCTGCCGCCTGACACCGCCTGCCGCTGCCGCCGGCAGCGGCGGTGCCGCTGCCAACCGCCGCGCGGCACCTGCAGGGCCGCCGCGAGCAGGCGATCAGCCTCCATGTTGGCGGGACTTCTTCCGCGGGCGCACAGTCAAAAACACCCGCGCTGCGGGCTGTGCTCCGCGCCGCCGCTCGTCAACCGGCGGCGGTTCTCTGGCGCCAATGCTGTGGGCCACAGCCTGTGGCTAGCCGCCGGCCTACCGCGCGCTGCGCCGCGTCTCGGTTAGCCCCCGCCGCAGCGCCGGGCGCTCGCCGCTGCGCCGCCGTCGCTGCCGCCGCTCCTGCCGCCGCTGCTGCCGCCGCTGCTCGCGCTGGCAACCCGGTTGATGCGGCTGTCTGATGCTGCCACGCAAGCCCACCCGCATCGAGCTCAAGCCAGAGGACAAGGAGGAGGTGCGCCAGCGCCTCCAGCCGGCTAGGCGGATGGCGGGTCCGCTGCTCGCTGCCAACTGTCTGCTCCGCTGCGCGCCGCCGCAGTACGAGGCGCTCACGCGGCAGCAAGCCCTGGCGCAGCAGCAGCCAGGCGGCGCAGTGCAGGGCGACCCGCAGGTGCGCGGCCGCGGCAGCGCCGCTGCGGTGCGCGCGGCGGCCCTTGCAGCGGCGTCGTCAGGCGCGCACCGCCGCGCGCGCCCCCGCCAGCAGAAGCCACAGGGCAGCAAGGCGGCGCGGGACGCGCGCATCGGCCTGTGCAAGTAGCGGCCGGGGCCGCGGCCGGCAGCGGCGCGATGGAGGTGCGCCGCACGCAGCGCCGGCGGCAGGCGCGCTCGCAGGGGCGCGGGGCCGCTCAGGCGCAGGGGCGCGCGCGTGCACGTCGGGCGGCTGGAGGGACACGCTCATTCATTGCCTCGCCGCCCGTCGCGCGGCTGCCGCGCGCCACGGCCCAGGTTGAGGTGAAGCTGCGCTTGCCGGGGCCGGAGGCCCACAGCAAGCTGGAGCAGCTGCTGGCGCCGGGCTTTTGGTCGCGACGCACCAGCAGGTTTGCGGGCGGTGCGGCGGGCGCTGCACATGCTCTGTGCGACCACCGCGGCGGCTGCGGCGGGGGTTGCGGAAGCGGCCCTGAACCCTGCGCCCCGCAGGAGAACTACTTCTTTGACGGCCCGGGCGGCGAGCTCAACAGCCGGCGCGTGGTGCTGCGGCTGCGCTTCTACGACGCCGACAGGCGCGCCGTGTTGACGCTCAAGGGTGAGCAGGTGCTTGTGGACGGCATTGCGCGCGCGAGCGAGGAGGAGGAGACGCTGCCGGACGCCGCCGCGGCGCGCGCGTACCTGGTGCAGCCCTCGGCGCTGCTGGACCTCGACAGCGACATCATACGCCGCCTCGCGAGGTGCGTGCGCCTGGCGCGGCGCCGGCGCGGCGCCGGCGCGTGCGGCAGGCAGCTCAGCTAGCTCAGCTAGTGGCGGGGGCGTCCCGCGCCGACGGGCGTGGCGTGACGTGCCCGCGGGCTCGCGTCGCGCGCCGCGGCGTGCGCAACCCCGCACCAGTCAGCGGCAGAGCGGCGGCCTGATTCGCTCTGGATTTGCCCTGCCGCCGCCGCCGTCGCGCAGGCAGTACGGCCTGACTGCGCTGGTTTCGTTGGGCGGCTTTGAGAACACGCGGCAGGAGGTCGCGTGGGAGGGCTTCACGCTCGAGCTGGACGCCACGCGCTATGAGTGGGGCACCCTCTACGAGCTCGAGGCGGAGACGGTGCGCGTGGCTGCGGGCACTGCCCTGTCATGCCATGACCGACCGCTGAGTCAGCCCGGGGCCGCCGCTGCGTCATGCGCCCGCCGCAGGACAAGCCCGAGGCGCTGCGCGCGCGGCTGGAGGCGTTGCTGCAGGAGCAGGACGTGGCGTATAGCTATAGCAGCACGTCCAAGTTTGCCAACTTCATTCAGCGGACGCTCGTGTGAGCGGCCGGGGGCGGCTTAGCGCGGGCGCCTCCACCGCTCGCCGACGCGCCGGCGGTGGAGTTCATCGCGCGCGTGCTGGCGTCATGCGGCTGACGCGGGCGGCCCTGCCGCCCCGCCGCGGCTGAGCAAGGGGCCACAAGATGTGCTGCCGTGTGCCGCGCAACGCTTGTGCGGCGTGTGGCGATCAGTGGTACATGCCGCGCGTGCGTGAGGGCGCGAGCTGTAATGTAAGTGTGCACCCCTGCTGAGAGCCTACACGCGTACGCCTCTCCACCCGCTGGGCTGGCCCACGAGGGGAGCCCGCGATGCTCGCTGCGCCGCGCGGGCGGGGCCCGTGCGCTACGGTTTTAGGTTTTAGGGTTTAGTTTTTTAGGTTTTTATGTTTTTAGGTTTTAGGTTTAGGGTTTTGGCTGTAAGCGCTAGAAGGGCTAGGAGGGGCCGCTGCTCAAGATCTGCCGTGACACGACCAAGCTGTTGACGGAGCAGATCAAGCGCCTCAGCAACCAGGCGCGGCTGGCTGGCTGGCTGCCAGGCGGCCGCGCCGTCGGCGCGCCGCCGCCTAGCCACCCCGCCGCCAGCCAGCGGGCGCGGCCCGCGGCCCTCGGGCACCCGCCCTGCCTCACTCGCCGCCGCCGCCGCCGCCGCCGCCGCCGCCGCCGCCGGTCACCAAGGCGCTGCTCTTCAACTGCAGCCCCCGCGCGTGGCCGCTCGCGCCCGCGCGCGGGCGGCGGCCGCAGCGGCGGCGAGGCCGTCGTCGTCCGTGGCGGCCGCGGCAGCCGGCGGCTCGCAGGCGGAGCCCACGGCATCGGGCGTGCCGCCCAGCGGCGGCGGCGAGGCGTCCATGCCCGTCGACGCCGACGCGGCACCCGCGGCGCCGGCGCCGGCCGCTGCCGCGGTGGCGGGGGAGGGCGGCGGGGGCAGCGACGCCGCCACCGCCATGGAGCTGTGAGCTGCGCGCGCGCGGGCAGCCGCGCGCGAGCAGGCAGCTTCGCGCGCTGCGTGCGTGGCTTGCGCGCAGCAGCGACGGTGCGCGGCGCGCGCCGGTGAGTGAGGCAGTTGCTGTTGATTTGCTGCGGGACGTCTCGTGTAACGTTGGCGCGCGATCGTTTGCGCGGCTTTTGATGGCGGCGATGGCCCCACCCATCACAGCAGCGCTCACTCGCGGCGGCCGGTGACTCGCTCGCCCCAGCCACCCGCCCGCTGGCCGCCGACGCGCCGGGCCGCTTCCGATCAGCCCCCGAGGTCGCCGCGTCGGCGGCTTCGTCTCGCGCAAAAGAGTGGCGGGAGTCCTCGCCTGGCGACCGTGTGCGACTGTCGCACACGGGCGACTCTCAAGGCCCCTACTCACTCTCCCACGTCACTCCACCCGCCTGCTCTTGAAAAGCGCGGCGGGTGCGCTCCCCCGGGCCACACACACCCGCGCCCTGCGTCGTCCACCCACGCGCCGGCAGCGACCATGGCTTCCCCCCGCAAGGCGCCCACCGCCCTGGCAATGAGCCTGTTGCTCCTCCTGGCCGCCGCACGCGGCGCGCAAGGTGCGCGGCTGGCAGGGAGGCTGGGCGGTCAGCGTGCCGACCGCCGCCAGCGGCCGCAGCCGGTGGCGCTCGGGCTCTGAGCGCGCGCCTGGATCTGGATCCAGGCACCTTCACTCACTCGCCGCCGCCGCTGCTGCTGCCGTGCGCACTCTCCTGCGCGCAGGCCGCGCCCTGAGCGCCTCGTCCGCCAACGCTGGCGACGACGACAACATGCCGTCGATGGCGGCGCTGAAGGCGGAGGTCGCCGAGGCCAAGGCCTCCCTGGCCAACAGCAACGGCCGCCGGCTTGCCCAGCAGGGCGGGCGCCACACGGCCGACAGCGCCGCGGACTTGGCCAGCCTGAAGTCCGAGGTGGACGACTTCCAGGGCGAGGTCGCCGCCAGCGCCGGCTGGCGGCGCGCGCTGCTGGGCGCTGCTGTGGCACACGTGTTGGACGCCGTCGCCAACGGCGACGCCAACGACACCGACCTCTCCAGCACCAGGGTCAAGCCCACGTGCTGGTGCTGGTGCTGGGAGTGTCCCTAAGGCTAAGGCCCAGGATCGCCTTTACCTGACGCGTGCGCAACATGAGGCAGCGTCACTCTGCTCCGACTGCCTCCCGGGCTGACGTCGCGGCGGCGGCCGCGAGGCGCCGCGATGCGCGCGCCGCACACTCCCACCAGGGCCCAGGCACGTGCAGGTCCCAGCCCAAAGTGCTGGGCACGGCGAGCTGCACTCGCACCCAGGTGCAGCAGCCGCACCCCTCTCACGTGGGGGGCCTCGTACTCGCGCGTACTCCCCTGGCACTAGCAGTGCTTATTCCCTGGCCTACTCAAACCCCCTGTAACAACAACAACTTCACGTGCGTGTGCGCCAGCTGCAGGCGGGCCGCGTGATAGCCCTGACCGCGGCCCGCCTGCCTGGCTGCTGAGCATCCGCCGCTCGCACGCATCTGAAATAGACAGTTCCCAGACGCGTCTCGCTCGACCCCAAAGAACAACTGGCGCGCTCAGCGCCCGCCGACCTGGATGAGCGCGCCGCTCGGCCCAGTCAGCACGGCGCTTGCGGCCGCGGCCGAGAGCATCTGGCACTCCGCCTCACGCTGCGCGGCGCAGCGCTGGTCGTGCTTGCGGCACTTGCGCTTGCAGTCGCACGGACGGCACTTGCCGTCCGTGCCGCAGGTGGAGCCGGGGCAGCAGTCGCGCGGCACGGCGCACGCCTGGCCGATCTGCTTGCACGCAAACGGCTTGGTGCACACGCCGCGCTTGCCGTAGTGGTCCCACTTGCAAGTGAGGCCGTCGCAGCAGACGCCGCCGCCGCCGCACTCGCCGCAGGGCTGGCCCTCGGGGCGGCAGCCCTCGCCCGGCTTGCACGCGGACCACGACGTGTGGATGCCGTAGACGGGCTTGCACGCGCTCGTGCTGTCGCAGCAGGGGTTGCAGCCGGGGAGCGTGCAGGGCTCGCACATCCGCCAGGTGGGAACGCAGAACTGCGGCCGCGTCGGCGGCGCGGCGGGGCAAGTGAGCGCTGGTGGGGGCCGGCGCAGCGGTAGGGGGCCGGCGCGCGCGCGTTCTCGAGCGGCGGCGGGCACGCGCGACCTGCGCTGGGGAGGCGGCGCGCGCGCGCAGCCCGCGGCAGGCCGCCGACGCTCACCGCCGCCGGGCAGACGTCCACCGTGCAGTTCGCGTTCTGCGTCCACGTGCCGTTGACGCAAGCCGACTCGCGCACGGGCGCTGTGCACTTGCGTGCGATTGAGTCACAGCACGCGCCCGTGGCCGCCGGTAGGATGGGGCAGGCAACCTGGCTGCAGGTCAAGCCGCGGTTCCAGGTGCCGTCGTCGGCGCGGCACACTCTGGCAGTGCCCTCCGCGCACGCGCCGCTGGCGAGGCAGCACGCGCCAATGGCAGCAGGGCAGGCGGCGACCGTGCAGGCCTCGTCCTTTGCCCACTGACCGCCCTGCGCCTGGCACCAGGCCGCCGTGGCGTTAGGCGTGCACTTGCTCTGAGCCGGCAGGCAGCACGCGCCGCGCGGGGCCACTGGCGGGTCGCTGCCACATGTCTTTGAGTTGCAGGTCTGGTTGGCGTAAAAGTTGCCCGCGTCCTGGATGCAGGCGTTGAGCGTGTAGTTGTTGCGGCAGTCCTGTCCCACGCAGCACGCGCCAATGGCGGCAGGGCAGGTGGCGACCGTGCAGGCCTCGTCCTTTGCCCACTGACCGCCCTGCGCCTGGCACCAGGCCGCCGTGGCGTTAGGCGTGCACTTGCTCTGAGCCGGCTGGCAGCACGCGCCGCGCGGGGCCACTGGCGGGTCGCTGCCACATGTCTTTGAGTTGCAGGTCTGGTTGGCGTAAAAGTTGCCCGCGTCCTGGGTGCAGGCGTTGAGCGTGTAGTTGTTGCGGCAGTCCTGTCCCACGCAGCACGAGCCGATGGTGGGCTTGCGCGCGCACGTCACGCTCCCGCAGTTCTGGCCAGGGTTGTACACGCCGTCCACGCAAGCCGACTCGGACACCACCAGGCAGCGCCCGCTGCTGGTGCAGCACGCGCCGCCAACCTGTGGACGCACGAGCGGGGCAGGCGGGCGCCGCGGGTGAGCGGCAGCACAGCGCGCGCGCATGGACCGGGCAGCAAGCAAGGGTGCGCTGCGCCGCGCCGCGCCGCGCCGCGCCCGCCCCAGCAACACAGTTGGGGCGGCTGTCCGCCAGCCACTGGCCGCGGCCACACGCGCGCCCGCGCGGGTCAGCGCACCACGGTGACACGCGCTTCCGCTTTGCTGTTGCCCTGGTTGCGGTCGTTGGTTGCGTTGGCCGAGGCACGGTTGTTGAAGCTGCCCGCACGCGCCGCCTTGACCGTGACTGCCAGCGAGTAGGTCCCAGCAAAGGCTAGGTCCCCGACCGCACAGGTGATCACAGGATAGCGAATAGTGCACCCAGTGTCTGCGCAGCAACGGCGGCGGCAGCACAGCACAGTTGCAGCGGAGGCAATTGGCGGCAGGCGCCGCGCCGCCGGGCGCCGGGGCAGCGGGCGACCAGGCGTGGCGCGCTGCCAGGGCCGTGCTCAAAGGCCAGGGCTTGGCTGCACGGCCCGCGCCCCGCAGGCGCGCGGCGCGCGCACCCGGCCTGACGGCAACAAGCTCGAGGCCGCCCGGCAGGCGGTCTGTGATGACCACGTTTTTGGCGCCGTCGAGTCCGTCGACCACGGTGGCGGTGAGCTTGAAGTCAAAGACCTGGCCGATCACCTGGGTGGTGGTGGGGCCAGTTTCGGTGATGGCAATGTCTGCAAGTGCGGTGGGGTCAATGGGCCGGTCCGCGCACACGCCCGATGGTGCTCCCGGCAACTTGTTGCAGACCGGCTTGCTGAGCGGGCACGTGCAGGTGATGAAGCCGCCGCAGCCGTCGCTGAAGGTGCCGCAAAGTCCGACGTAGGACGAGTTGCACGACAGGCAGGCAACCTGCACGGTGCTGTTGGCCTGGTCGTTGCTCGGGTTGGTGTCGCCGGTCGCGTTGACCGTGGCGACGTTGGTCCACGAGCCCGCGGCGGTGCCCTTGACGCGCACGCTGACAAACACCGTCTCCGCCAGCGACATGGCGCCGATGTTGCAGGTGATCGTGGCGCCCGAGGAGAAGCAGTTGCCCTTGTCGGGCTTGGCGGACACCAGCACTAGCCCCGCGGGCAGCGCGTCGGTGACGTTGACGTCGTTGGCGCCGCTGCTGCCCTTCTCCACGCGCACCGTGAGCGTGAAGTCAAACTCGGTACCGACCAGCTGCGGATCGGTGGGGCCGCTCTTGGCAATGGAGACGTCCAGGTCGCGGCTGGGGACAAAGGGGTTGTCGGAGCAAAAGCCTGGGTCCGAGTTGCCGCGCAGCAGGTCGGTCTGGTGGCAGTACGGCTTGTCGGGCGGGCACGTGCAGGTGATGATGGTGCCGCAGCCGTTGTCGTAGGAGCCGCACAGGTCGGGGAAGTCGTAGCACGTTTTGCAGTCCGTCTGCGGCGCGGCAGGGCGGCAGCGACACACGCGCGTGAGCTCAGGGCCGGCACGAGCGCTGGTTGTGCAGGCGCGCTAGCAGGCTGTCCTGCCAGCCGCAGCAGCTCTCAGCCGCAGCAGCTCTCAGCCGCAGCAGCTGCCGACCGCAGCAGCAGACCGCAGCAGCACAATGCAGCTGCGCCCGGCCGCCACTCACGCAGCACGCCTGCTGGCTGGGGTTGGGGTTGGACGCCTGGCTTGGGTTGTACTTGGAGCCGGGGCTGCAGGCGTAGCGGCTGCCGTCTGCATAGTACTGCGCGCACGTGCGGGTGACTGTGACGGGCGCAACCACGGGGCCGTTGTTGTATGGGTTGACATCGTTGTCGGCAGACACACGCGCAGAGTTGTTCCAGCTGCCCACTGCAACGGCCTTGACCGGCACCAGGTACGTGAGCTTGTCGCCAGCGGCCACGCTGCTGGGACCACACGTGAGCACCTGCGTGCGTTGGGAGCAGCCTGCGTGCGCGAGCAGCGCGCGCCACGCCGTAAGCGCCGGCAGCCAGGTGGTTGGCGCCAGCAAGCTGCGCGCTGGGGGGGGGGTGGGGGGGGGGGGGGGGCGGGCGGGCAGCCGCGCGCGCCCAGCCGCTGCGCGGCCCAGCCAGCGGCTGGATTACAAGCCTGAGCCCCCCGCCCCACCCGACGCACCTGCTGGCAGGGGCGTGGCAAACGCAAGACCGGCCGGCAGCGTGTCGTTCACGATCACGCGCGCCGCCGGCGGTGGCCGGCGCCCACGTTGGTGGTGATGTAGTTGACCTGGCTGCTGATCAGCACACCGACGGCGACGACACGCTCTTGGCGATCGACATGTCGGAGCCTCTGAAAGGCGTACTCTGTGGGCATCATGGTTGGGGCATTGAGCGCAAGAGGGCAGTTGCACACATGTGTGCATGCTGCACTGCAGCGGCGTGCAAGCGGCCTCCTCTGCGCAGCGCGGCAGACTGCCACGCTGCGCATGGGTTCCGATGTGCCCTCACACCTGAATGATAGTGACTGTTGCGTTGCTCTTGTTGTTGCCGGGATTGCGGTCGTTGGTTGCTGACACCTCTGCCTGGTTGGTGTAAGTCCCGTACCCGTTGCCTTTCACGCGGATGTTGACGTAGCGTGTCTCAGCGAGGCTCATTGAGCCAAGAGGGCAAGTGATGAGCGGGAACTGCACGGTGCAGCCCGTGTCTGCGACGCGGCGGGCGGGCGACAAGCAAGGCCTCAGATCTGGAGGGCGCTGCAGTGCACTCGGTGGCCGATTATGTAATGGATATCTACAAGATGCGGGACACCGCCCTGAAGGGCGCGCGGGATCAATGGGCGCGAGCCTGAGATGTAACCATCTTTGTCTTTGTCTTTGTCGCTGGCCGCCAGCAGCCTGGGTCAGGTGGCCTGGCCCCAGGCGGTGCGTGCGCCTGCGGCAGCCCGTGTGACGGGCTGCCACACGGCCGCGCACGGCGCGCACCTGGTATGACCGCAACCAGCTCGAGGCCGGCGGGCAGCGTGTCCTTGACCACAACGTTCTTGGCGCCCGCGAGGCCGTCCACCACGCGCACTGTCAACAGGAAGTTGAACTCATGGCCTTGCACCGGGTCATAGCGGGCCCTGTTTTGTAGATCGCGACGTCCGCCAGGTTTGTGGGGTTAATAGGCTGGTCCGAGCAATAGCCCGACAGCCCTGCACGCAGCAGCTTGGTTGTGTTTGGTGACAGTACGGCGCGCTCGCCGGGCAGGTGCAATTGATGGTGCCGCCGCAGCCGTCGCTGAAGGTGCCGCACAGCTCAGCGTAAGTTGTGCATGACAGGCAGGCAACCTGCACGGTGCTGTTGGCCTGGTCGTTGCTCGGGTTGGTGTCGCCGGTCGCGTTGACCGTGGCGACGTTGGTCCACGAGCCCGCGGCGGTGCCCTTGACGCGCACGCTGACAAACACCGTCTCCGCCAGCGACATGGCGCCGATGTTGCAGGTGATCGTGGCGCCCGAGGAGAAGCAGTTGCCCTTGTCGGGCTTGGCGGACACCAGCACTAGCCCCGCGGGCAGCGCGTCGGTGACGTTGACGTCGTTGCGTTGCGCCCTGCTCCCTCTTCTCCACGCGCACCGTGAGCGTGAAGTCAAATCGGTACCGACCAGCTGCGGATCGGTGGGGCCGCTCTTGGCAATGGAGACGTCCAGGTCGCGGCTGGGGACAAAGGGGTTGTCGGAGCAAAAGCCTGGGTCCGAGTTGCCGCGCAGCAGGTCGGTCTGGTGGCAGTACGGCTTGTCGGGCGGGCACGTGCAGGTGATGATGGTGCCGCAGCCGTTGTCGTAGGAGCCGCACAGGTCGGGGAAGTCGTAGCACGTTTTGCAGTCCGTCTGCGGCGCGGCAGGGCGGCAGCACACACACGCGCGTGAGCTCAGGGCCGGCACGAGCGCTGGTTGTGCAGGCGCGCTAGCAGGCTGTCCTGCCAGCCGCAACAGCTCTCAGCCGCAGCAGCTCTCAGCCGCAGCAGCTGCCGACCGCAGCAGCAGACCGCAGCAGCACAATGCAGCTGCGCCCGGCCGCCACTCACGCAGCACGCCTGCTGGCTGGGGTTGGTTGGACGCCTGGGTGGCTTGGTTGTACTTGGAGCCGGGGCTGCAGGCGTAGCGGCTGCCGTCTGCATAGTACTGCGCGCACGTGCGGGTGACTGTGAGCAGGGCGCAACCACGGGGCCGTTGTTGTATGGGTTGACATCGTTGTCGGCAGACACACGCGCAGAGTTGTTCCAGCTGCCCACTGCAACGGCCTTGACCGGCACCAGGTACGTGAGCTTGTCGCCAGCGGCCACGCTGCTGGGACCACACGTGAGCACCTGCGTGCGTTGGGAGCAGCCTGCGTGCGCGAGCAGCGCGCGCCACGCCGTAAGCGCCGGCAGCCAGGTGGTTGGCACCAGCAAGCTGCGCGCTGAGGGGTGGGGGTGGGGTGGGGGGGCGGGCGGGCAGCCGCGCGCGCCCAGCCGCTGCGCGGCCCAGCCAGCGGCTGGATTACAAGCCTGAGCCCCCCGCCCCACCCGACGCACCTGCTGGCAGGGGCGTGGCAAACGCAAGACCGGCCGGCAGCGTGTCGTTCACGATCACGCCCGTGGCGGTGCCGGCGCCCACGTTGGTGGCGGTGATGGTGTAGTTGACCTGGCCGCTGATCAGCACCGACGGCGACGACACGCTCTTGGCGATCGACATGTCGGCATCATTGGCGGGGTCCTGCAAGTGCCGGAGGCAGCAGGTGCGTCAGAATCCAATGCGGTGCGGCCGCGAGGGGCGCCCGCGCGTGAGGCCCCAGCGCGCGAGGCTGCGCTTTGGGGGCGAGCGCCCGCACCCGAACAA
Organism: Scenedesmus sp. PABB004; assembly: GCA_014905635.1. Classification (NCBI taxonomy): domain Eukaryota; kingdom Viridiplantae; phylum Chlorophyta; class Chlorophyceae; order Sphaeropleales; family Scenedesmaceae; genus Scenedesmus; species Scenedesmus sp. PABB004. The sequence goes on along the minus strand of JABVCE010000039.1, from coordinate 2,277 downwards.
CCGTCACGCTGGCTTTCGACGTGTCGTTGCTGGTGGTAGAGCCGTCGGTGGCGCTCACGGCAGCCGCGTTGTCGAAGGTGCCGACCCGTGCTGTCTTGGCGGTCACGGTGACGACCTTGGACTCGCCCAGCAGCATTGGGCCCAGCTCGCACGAAATGCTTGGGTAGTCCACGGTGCAGCCCGTGTCTGCGCGCGGCAGCAGTCGCGCCGCGCAAGCGCCGCGCCCGCGCCGGTTGGCGGCGGCGGCGGCGCGGCCGCCGCCTGCGCTGCCCACGCGCCCCGTCCGCCGCCGGGCGCTGCCCACCCGGCTTGACCTCCACCAGCTCCAGGCCGGTTGGCAGCGTGTCGACGAGCACGACCGAGGTGGCGCCCTTTGTGCCGCTCACGATCCTGACCCGCAGTGCAAAGTTGAACGCTTCGCCCACGATCTGGTCTGTCGCGGGGCCAGTCTTTTGGAGCGCAACACTGAGCTTGGTAAAGGGGTCGATCGAGCAATAGCCCGCCCGCCCCGGCAGCCGCTGGTGGCAGTACGGCGCGCTCGCCGGGCAGGTGCAATTGATGGTGCCGCCGCAGCCGTCACTCAAGGTGCCGCACATCCAGCCCAAGTTGTGCATGACAGGCAGGCAACCTGCACGGTGCGGTTGGCCTGGTTGTTGCTCGGGTTGGTGTCGCCGGTCGCGTTGACCGTGGCGACGTTGGTCCACGAGCCCGCGGCGGTGCCCTTGACGCGCACGATGACAAACATCGTCTCAGACAGCGACATGGCGCCGATGTTGCAGGTGATTTTGGCACCTGAGGAGGAGCAGTTGCCCTTGTCGGGCTGGTCCGTTCTGGCGGACACCGGCACGGCGGACACCAGCACTAGCCCGCGGGCAGCGTGTCGGTGACGTTGACGTCGTTGACGCCGCCCTTGCCTGCTTGCTTCACTTGCACCGCGAGCGTGAAGTCAAACTCGCGGCCGACCAGCTGCGGATCGCCGGGGCCGATCTTCACAATGGAGACGTCCACGTCGTCCGACTGCGGCGGCCGGCAGGGCGGCAGCAGCACACGCGCGTGAGCTCAGGGCCGGCACGAGCGCTGGTTGTGCAGGCGCGCTGGCAGGCTGTCCTGCCAGCCGCAGCAGCTCTCAGCCGCAGCAGCTCTCAGCCGCAGCAGCTGCAGACCGCAGCAGCACAAACGCAGCTGCGCCCGGCCGCCACTCACACTCACGCAGCACGTCTGCTGGCTCGGGTTGGGGTTTGGCGCCTGGCTTGGGTTGTACTTGGAGCCGGGCTGCAGTCATAGGGTAACCCGTGCGCCCAGTCTTCCATCAGCCAGTAGTAGTACTGCGCGCACGTGCGGGTGACCACTACCCTGGCCACAATTCTGGCCCAGCCAACATAGATTGTGGTGCCTGCGCGCGGGAGGCGGCATGCTTGCGCTCGTTGACCGCTGTGGCAGTGTCGTCTGCAACGACGCAGCTGTGCCCAACGGCTGGGCGCGTGCAAGGCCAAAAGCTGATAGCGCGCAACGCGTCACGCGCACCATCAGCAACTGACAAGAACGACTGCGACCCGAGTAGCAGCCGGCTGAGGTGGTTGGGGTGACGACGGTCTCGCAGCTATCGCGCGACGCCACAGGGCAGCGAAACACATGGATTTCGGTGCTGGCGTAGATGTTGGAGGCGTCGTTGGGCATCTGGATTAGCTGCCACACGTCTCGAACTTGTTGAAGTCGGTGCAGGAGTCGGGCCGGTCCAGCAGCACCTGGTAAGGGCGCGGGTGGTGTTAGCGGCGGTACAACAACGGGGAGCCAGGTGCAGCAGAGCGGCGCGTCCGTCTAGCGCCTGAGCCTGACCGCAGCCGGCGGCCGGCCTGCCCCCCCCCCCCCCTCCGGGGCCTCTCTCAGCATCAACTGGCTCACTTCCACATTGTGCCGCTACCAAGGCCAGCAAGCAACACTCCATTGGTGAGCAGCAGCGAGTGAATGCCGCTGCCCGCTTTGTTGTAATCTTTGCAGCTGTTGGGAGTGTTGGGGTCGCACCTGCGCGGCGGTTGGACGCGGTCAGCGTCACTACGGTGCGCGAGAGAGGAGCGTGTGCGCGCGCGCGCCGCACCGCCAGATCGTGCCACTGGAGAGGCCAGCCCACAGCACGCCGTCGCCGTAGGCAAGCGATAAGATGGCACTGCCCGCCTTGTTCAGATCCTGTGACAACAGGCACGCGCGCGTGCCTTGCTGCACGCTGCTGCCGGCGGCGCGGCGTGGCTGCCGCGCCGGTATGGCTGGATGTTAAGGGTA